>MU106149.1:0-168426 GCA_012274485.2 Sinapis alba | reverse complement strand
CTTTTACCCTTCACTCTTCTGCACGCGGCGGTTGTAAGGGTTCCAGATCCTCCCTTCAACTTTACTATCTCTACAAGAAAAACAAACAAACTATATTGTTCGATTCAGAGATCGCCTTCGTTTAACAATGGCCCAAAAACTCATGCACGCTCTTCAATACGAGTCTTACGGCGGTGGTGCCGCCGCTTTGAAGGTTAAACCTCTCCTTCGAAATCATCTCAATTTTACAAGTGTTTTTACCTTTCATGTATGATTAGTGTGTGGATAAGAGCAAATAATAATTATCGAGAATTCATTGCCATAATCTGATGAGACTAAAAGACTTATATTCTGAAAAACTATTTGTTCCTCTCTGTTTCTATCAACCCAATTTTCGCCTCTCATTTCTATGGTATTGAGACTAAAAAAATTGTGTTTTATCTGATATGTTCTCACTTCTCAGCATGTTCAAGTTCCGGTTCCATCGCCAAAGGACAACGAGGTTTTGCTGAAATTGGAAGCTACAAGTCTAAACCCTGTTGATTGGAAAATTCAAAAAGGAATGATTCGGCCTTTTCTGCCTCGCAAGTTCCCCTGCATTCCTGGTATTTTATTTGCTTTCAAGAATTATCTGCTTCGTGTTTCTTGCCCTGCCCTTCTCCTGAGATTTTGTTGCGTAGATGGCTTTCTAAAGTGGGATAATTTGTCTTGAACAGCTACTGATGTTGCTGGCGAGGTCATGGAGGTTGGATCAGGAGTCAAGAATTTCAAGGCTGGTGACAAAGTTGTATCAGTTCTCAGCCATCTTGTAGGTTCTTCATTGCCATTAAAGTTGTAGCAGTTGCTCTTAATACATCATTTAACTATTTTGGTTGTTTTCAGACCGGAGGCGGATTTGCTGAATACGCTGTTGCAAGCGAGAAACTGACAGTCAAAAGGCCTCAAGAAGTAGGACCAGCTGAAGCAGCCGCTTTACCTGTTGCGGGCCTTACCGCTCTCCAGGCTCTAACTAATCCAGCAGGATTGAAGCTCGATGGTACTGGCAAGCAGGCGAACATCCTGGTCACAGCTGCATCTGGTGGTGTCGGCCACTATGCAGTCCAGCTAGCAAAGCTAGGGAACGCTCATGTAACCGCCACATGCGGGGCTCGGAACATAGACTTCGTCAAATCATTAGGAGCGGACGAGGTTCTTGACTACAAGACCCCAGAGGGAGCTGCTCTCAAGAGTCCGTCTGGTAAGAAATATGACTCTGTGATTCACTGCGCAAATGGAATACCATTTTCGACATTCGAACCGAATTTGTCTGAAAATGGAAAGGTGATAGACATCACGCCGGGGCCTAAGGCGATGTGGACTTTCGCGGTTAAGAAAATAACCATGTCTAAGAAGCAATTGGTTCCGCTGTTGTTGATCCCGAAAGCTGAGAATCTGGAATTTATGGTCAACTTAATAAAAGAAGGGAAAGTCAAGACTGTGATTGACTCGAAGCATCCTCTCAGCAAAGCAGAGGATGCTTGGGCCAAAAGTATCGACGGTCATGCTACTGGGAAGATCATTGTCGAGCCATGAATAGCATTTTGCTTGTGCCGCAGTCTATGTTTCTGTAATCCTATAGTTTGATTCTCGGTTTTTCTTTGATTTCGTTTCTTTTGTTTAATATAGTACCCAACTATGTCATTAGTAATATAAACAAAACATGAACATGAATTTAGTAGTGAGTTCTTGTTCTCCCACGTTTGAAATGGTTTCATCCAAAAATGTATTTAATTTGAAAACTCAAATTAGGAAAAGGAAAAAAAAAAAAGAATTTCAAGGCTACACTTGGGAGTTGCTGGGAGATCATGATTTTTCTTTTGAACAATTTTTAAAATATTCGATTTAGATATTCAAAAACTGTTATAGGTACTCGCATAATCAATAAATTCTTATAAAACGTCTAACTGTAGCATACCGATATTTTGAACATCTTGGGAGATAATAATAGAAAATCAACAATTTACCTAACAAAAATGGTTGTAATATATATGAAAGAAATTTTCATGTATATAATTTGTAATTAGTAATCATAAGAAATTGATGAAAATACAAAACCACATACATTATGGAAATTTGTGTCTTGCTCGTTGGCTAGAAAAAACAAATGTTAAGACTGGAGTTTCAGTCGTTGTAGAAGACTGGAGACTCTCAAGTGCCAACACTAGGAGCACGAGTATGGAGGAAATTTAATGAGTTTGATTTGATGATAACTAAATTTGAAATTAGATTATTGTTACTGAGATTAGTATTGAATCTTACGGTTATTGAAATACTATATAATTTTTTTAATCTAATTTGTGCGGTCACACTTGATACAAGAAAAAATGTTTAAAAAGACCAATTAAACAAAAGAGAGAAAAGAAGAAGTAGGATTTTGTATGGGTTTGACAAGGGAGGTTTGAAGGATCAAACGGATTCTGATCTAGCTGATATTTTGTGAGAATCTTCTTCACTCAATGGATTAGAAGTTCACCAAAGATATTTAGATTTCAATGGTTGGATCTTCTGTTGTAAGGATTTTAGTGAGCTGGTCATCACCGTTTTTCATCAGTAGTGTCTTAAGTGGTTGGTTAATCTGACGGTAAGATCTTCTCTGATTGAGTTGAAACTTGACATAGGTGTTTTGACTTGTTCATCTTGAATTTGTACAGTGGAATTAGTCTTTAGTTGTTAAAATTCTTATGAGTTGATATTGTTTTGTTTATGTCGATTTTTTAAAAAAATTGTTGCTCTTTTGTTGATGTTGTTTTTGTTGGACAAGGAAATAAAAGTTTTTTCTCCTTAAAAAGACTTATTAGACAAAAAAAAAAAAGAAAAGAAGAAAAAGAATTTTGTATGGGTTTGACAAGAGAGGTTTGAAGGATCAAGTGGATTTTGATCTAGCTGATATTTTCTGAGAATCTTTTTCACTCAGTGGGTTGGAGGTTCACCAAAGATATTTGGATTTCAATGGTTGGATCTTCTGTTGAAAGGAATTTAGTGAAGCTGGCCATCACCGTTTTTCATCAGTAGTGTCTTAAGTGATTGGTAAATCTGACGGTAATATCTTCTCTGATTGAGTTGAAACTTGACATATGACTTGTTTATCTTGAATTTGTACAATGGAATTAGTGTTTGGTTTCTGGAATTCTTATGAGTTGAGATCGTTTTGTTTATGTCGATTTTGAAGATGTTTTGTTACTCTTTTGTTGATGTTGTTTTTGTTGGACAAGGAAAAAAAAATCTTCTCTTCTTAAAAAGACTTATTAGACAAAAGAGAGAAAAAAAAATGTTCGCCCTAGCCGTTTGCTCTCAAGCACAGAGTCCAATACAGCCGCTTCACAAGCTTCTCCGCCGCAATGAAGACCTCCCACTGGTGCAGCTTCTCCTCCTCCTCCTCCTAAAAGCCGAGGTGCCTCTCCCCCGTCGTCTGTGCTTGAGTCACACACCGGCGTGAAACCTGTTTCTTCCATGGAATCAACTGTAGCTGCTTCATCTTCTTCTCCTCCCCCACCATCTAAGCCTCCAGATCCAGACTTCGACGCGAATTTCCGGTGGACCCTCCTGACCCTCCAGTTCCTCCAGACCAACTAATGCTCCTCCTTGTCTCTCTGGATTCTCTTGGAACCTCCAGCTTCCCGCTCTACAGCACTGCAACTCTTCTAAATCCATTGTCTCACCGTCAATGGAAGCCCTCCTCACTGCTGTTGAACCCCCTTCACCCACCAAATCCACCTGACCCACCAGATTCAGCTGATTTCGAATCTGTCCTGTTTCATGGTGCATGTTCGGTAACTCTCTCGAGTATCTTATTGACTGTTGTTATGCCTATCAATGGCTCCTTTACTGTCTTGTGCAGTTCCGTTTCCAAGTTTTCTCTGGTTTCACCAAGTGCTACTACGTACCTTCATGGTTTACTAAACAAATTTCACATCTTTCTAAAGTGTGGGTTTTTGGTAGCAAAATTTCTTTTAAGAATTGGTATGCTCTTGGGTTTTGATATTAAGTCTCTGTTAGCTACAACTGCATTGGTTTTTGCATTGTTAGTTGTTCAGATTTCTTCTAATAGCTTGTCTTGTTGGTTGAAAGTTAGTGAGAATCCCACTGAGTATGTGATTCTAGTCCCAATTGATTTGGGTTCTTTAATCTTTACCTTCATAGTCTCCTTTGTCACTATTGTCGCCTTGGTGCGATTTCTTACTGCATTATGCAGATCTCGATCCGTTTGCGCTATAATGATGGTTGTATGGACCCGGATTCGTTTGGGCTTTCATAGCCTTGGTTGCTTCTTTAAGGAGCTCTCTTTCCTCCCATATCTTTCACTTGTGTTGAATGATAGTCTTATAGGGAGCTTTATGCTGAATGAAGCTGTCCATTTCTTTAGCTCTTTTATGAGCTTATGTGTGGATATTCAAGACTCACCGGTATCGCAAGGTTTCTCCTTCCGGTTTTATGACCTTTCTGCTTTTGTTGCAGAGTTTCTAGCCTCTTTAGTTGCACATGTTGTGACTTATCTAGTGGGCATCTCAAAGCTTGTCTGGAAGCCAGACTGTCAAGAACTCGTTCACCTTCTTTCAGAGAGTCGGTCAATTGATGTTCATTGGATCTAATTAGCTATTTGATCCCCTATCTTGTTTGTCGATGAAGTTTATTTTCATCTTGTATCTTTCTTAGCCTCTGTTATGGCAAAAATGTTGGTTAGGTATGGCCCTTTGTTTTGTAATGGTTCCTCCTCTAATGGAGTGTAAAACTTTATCTGAATGAAAGTATTGTTTGTCCGGAAAAAAAGACAAAAGAGAGAAAAGAAAAGAAGAAGCATAATTTTGTATGGGTTTGACAAGGCATGCGTGAAGAATCAAACAGATTCTGATCTAGCTGATATTTTGTGGGAATCTTCTTCACTCAGTGGGTTAGAGGTTCACCAAAGATGTTTGGATTTCAATGGTTGGATCTTCTGCTGTAAGATTTTTAGTGAAGCTGGTCATCACAGTTCTTCATCAGTAGTGTCTTAAGTGGATGGTAAATCTGACTGTAAGATCTTCTCCGATTGAGCTGAAACTTGACATAGGTGTTTTTGACTTGTTCATCTTGAATTTGTATGGTGGAATTATTCTTTGGTTGCTGGAGTTCTTATGAGTTGAGATCGTTTTGTTTATGTCGATTTTGAATATGTTTTGTTGCTCTTTTGTTGATGTTGGACAAGGAAAGAAAAGTCTTCTCTGCTTAAAAAGACTTATTAGACAAAAGAGAGAAAATAAAAGAAGAAGTAGAATTTTGTATGGGTTTGACAAGACATGTTTGAAGAATCAAACGGACTCTGATCTAGCTGATATTTTGTGAGAATCTTCTTCACTCAGTGGGTTAGAGGTTCACCAAAGATATTTGGATTTCAATGGTTGGATCTTCTGTTGTAAGGGTTTTAGTGAAGCTGTTCATCATAGTTCTTCATCAGTAGTGTCTTAAGTGGTTGGTAAATCTGACAGTAAGATCTTCTCTGACTGAGCTGAAACTTGACATAGGTGTTTTTGACTTGTTCATCTTGAATTTGTACGGTGGAATTAGTCTTAGGTTGCTGGAATTCTTATGAGTTGAGATCGTTTTGTTTATGTCGATTTTGAAGATGTTTTGTTGCTCTTTTGTTGATGTTGTTTTTGTGTTGGAGATAGCTCTTTGTAGCTAGACGCTCTATTCTGTTCAGGGTGTTGAACAGAAAGGATTCCGTTTACTCATACTCATTTATATAGTAGAGTTTTGAGTGGATTGCAGTCCTATAGGTTTTGCTTCTCATATGGAGGAGGTTTTCCTACGTAAAAAGTGTTTGTCTCATTTAGTTATTGCTTATTGTATATCCTGCTATCGTCGAAATATTTTTCTCACAGATTCACACAAGATCAGAAGAATTCAAAATTATATTCCGCTACATGTTTTTCTCAACAGATTTATATCATAAAGAGTCGGCTCGTAATAGCTTGCTTGCGACATTACCCCTAACATAGTGGTATCAAAACTTCTAATTTTAAAGCTTTGGATTTGATAACTGCAAGTTATTGTTTGCTTCTGTGAATGATGGAAAATATGGGAAAGATCACAAGCTTGAATGGTATTAACTATTATATATGGAAGGACACAATAGAGGATCTGCTCTTTGATAAAGAATTCCATGTTCTGATATTTCAAGAGAAGAAACCTGATAATAAGACGGATGATGAATTGAAGTTGCTGCATTGCCAAGTGTGGGCTGATAAGGCAGTGGGTAGATGATAATGTGTTGCATCATATTGAGACTAGATTAATGCTCGTTCTTTGTGGTTGAAGCTGGAGCAGTTGTATGCTAGGAATACTGAAAATAACAAGATGTACATGATCAAAAAGTTGATTGATCTGAGGTATCAGGAGGGAACTTCGATGACAGATCACTTGAATGTGTTTCACAGTCCGCTCAACAAGTTGTATGATATGAGCATTAAGTTTGATGATAAAATTCACAGTCTATGGCTTCTTGGTACTTTACCGGATTCTTGAGAGGTTTTCAGATTGTCTTTTTGTAACTTCGCGTTGGAAAATGTTATTTCAATGAATTCAGTGAAGAACATTGTTCTTAGTGAGGAAGCAATAAGGCAGTCAAATGTTAGTACTGATGTCTTTGTTATTGAGTCAAGGAAAAGGAGTTCATATAGAGAGACCAAGAAGCAAAAGAACAGGAGCATGAGCAAATCTAAAATTTTCTAATATAGAATGTTATTTTGTTATAATAGAGCACCCATGAAGAAGGATTGTGATCTAGGCACATAATCACTCCATGAACCTGCCCTCAAAAGGTGATCAAAGAAATCCAAGAAGCTAAGCAGAAGATGGTTGAATATAGAGATGATGGTGAAGATGATCGACTCTCTTAGTCTGGTGGGCTGATTGACTCTCTCAATCTGTATTCTTCAAGGCTGATAAATCACACACAACCTATAGGACCACAAAAATCTATAAAAGAACAATGAAGCACACACTAAATCTCTAAAGATAAGATTTTAGCCAAAGACACTCTTTAAATAAAACTGAATAAACTTTTATATTTCTTGATTGATTGAAAGGTGATCTACAAATGAGATGACAAAGGAGCTTATATAATGCTCAGTACACGTTTCTAAGAATAAGAAAGAAGCAAACAAATAAGGAAAACCGAGAAAACTAGTTGTTGGAGCTTAATGAATGGAATCTTGGAGAGATTGTTTCTTCCTTGTATCTATACGGTTTGAGTGGGTAACTGAGTCTCCTTAGAACAAGCTGGATGCTGAAATAGTGCTCGAAATCATAGCAAGATTGGTGAAGGAGCCGTTGGTTAATGATTCTGCATAGTGTGAATGCAGCTAGAAAAGGAAAGTTGACAATATTGAAGATCCTCTTGTTCCTATGCTTGATGGTGCATTGTAAGAACTTCTATGACTCTCCTGGATGTCTGGATTGATCTCCTGAATGGTTAGATGTCTCTCCTGGTCGCCAATGTGTGGTTTTCAATTGATTAAACCAGTGAGCTTCCAAATAAGGCAAGTCGAGCCACTATTGATTTGAAAGTAGCATATCTCCTAAAACATTAATATTTTTGGAAAGAAACCAATTCGCCGTGTGCTTTTGTTGAGTGTAGAATCCAGGAAAACCGGTTTTATGAATAAAACCCTTATGTTTTGTAAGATATGGCATTTTGAGTGCACTTATGTCTTGGTTGGCTTCTTTAGCTTTCTTCAGATTCATGTTCTTCACTGATTTGCTCCTTGTTTCTTTCTCCTTTTCTGATGATAACTTGATGTCCTCATCATACTCTCCCTCTTGAAAAGGTTTCGAACTCGAAACTATATCTCCTTGATAAGCTTGAGGTGTGTTGATGCGTGGGGCTTCTGGGGGTTCTCCTCTAAGAAGGTAAGATAGAATGACTCCTATTTTCCGGTATTGTAAAACTCTATCTTTAGTGTATCTGGTATTGATCAGTATGGGCAGTGATATCTCCTTGTTTTGAGCTTGGCTTTACTACAAGTTCTTCTCTGGCGGGAGCTCTTTATGAACCGCCTCTTTACTACCTGCAATGATCTCAACATTCTGGGAAAGAAATAAGTTCATTATGGGTTCTCTACAGAAAGATAAACTTGATAATCCTCTCATCCTAGTTGCAACAGATTCTCTATATATAAATGGTTCAGTGTAAGATGTTTTATATGTAAAACTCTTACTTTCTTGAAGTTTGAGTAAGTTGATTGACACATCTTCTGAATCTCTTAAAACAAACTTAGTGAATGAATGACTTACCTGAGGAACACATTCTGTGTTTTTGTTTCTGGAGTCAGTGTAGTAATGCAATGTTTTATCAGGGGGCTTTTCTTTTACCATCTCTTGAATTGCAGCACTCTGAACTCTTATGTGTTCTGGTTTGTACTCCCTGATCTGGTTTATACCTGAATAGACTTTCAAGAGCAAGTGCATCATGTTTGAGTTTAAAACTATAGAAATAGGTCTTGTAACTCTTAAACTCACAGTGATAGGTAGTTGGAACATGCTTGCTTGAAGGCCACGTTTATTGCCTTCATTTTGTCCACCAATGGCTAAGACAGTTTCTATGGTGGCACCAGTTGGCGTGGAGTTTAGTAAAGTTAGCTGGTGTGGCACCATTGTTGTTTCCTCCTGCTCCTCTACTTATTCTGTTGGTGGTGCAATTGTCTCCAGAAACTTGTCTTCTACTTTCTCATTCTCCATTGGACAAGTCTGTTGTGTACCATGCCCCTCTTCACCTCTCTTTATAGTGTTAGATAATTCAGATTTCTCTTCTAGTAATTTTACTTTCTTTAATGGACAAGTTGCAGCATAGTGTCCTCTTTTATGACATCTATAACATGTCTGATCTTTAAATTTATTAGAGTTGGAACACTTACCTTGGGATGTTTCTGCTGGTTGCTTTGGCTCTGGTTTCTTCTCCCTTATATTTAGAGTCTCCATGATCCTCTTCAACTTTTGTTGATTCTGTAACTTTTGTAGAGATTGACTGTTGTTGTACCTTAGTTGCTTGAGCAGACTTCTTAATCTATGACTGGTCTGTAAAAGCACTTGAGAGCACCTTCCTGGATTCATGGGCATGAGCATTATTATGCTTAGAAGCAGATTGTTGTTTTTGGGTAGACAGAACTCTCTTTGGTGTTGCTTGGCAGTGAATTCTTGTGGTGGTGCATTTCCTGTCTAGATACTGCTTTGCAAAATCTATATACATCTTTTCCTTAAGGGCTTCCCATTCCAGTACTGGTTTGTTGTAGAAGATTGGAGTATTTTCCCTCAGCCACCATTCATAAGCCTTTTCTGTAAATGCTGAGACTGCTTGCTGTAACTTCTTTTCCTTTTGGATTTTGTTTGACTGCAGCCACTTCTCCATATTTCTTATCAATGCAAATACATTTCAGGATCCTTGCTCCTTCCTGAAAATACTAAGGATCTGTATTTGTTATCACTTCTCTTCAAGCTTTGCTTCCTTGGGACAGTTGGGGTTGAAGGAATGGGCACTCTGTTGTATGTGATGAATCCATAGATGCTGGACTTCTTTTCCTGCTGGAAAGGTTTGTAACCCTCATATATAGCTTCCACACGTTCATCCTCTTCCGTAATGATTTCAGAATCAGTGTCATTGCTCCATAACTTGTTTTTCTAGCCAACTTCTCCTTTGTACAATTTTGTGTTGTTTTAATTGTGGTCTGGTGGCTTAGGTTCAGGACAGGCTTCACCAGGGTCTTCACCATACTCTGAACTAGAGTAATCATCATCATAACATGACCTATGACAGCCATCTTCTTCACTGAACCATGCTTGGTCGGTTTCACTCATGTAGGAGCCTTGGCTTGAATCATCAAAATTCTCTTCTTCTGAATGGTCTTCCATGGCGTCTCCACTGTCTTTTCTTATTTTTTACCTTGCACAAACAGAGAAAAGCAGAATCAATTTGTGGCAAGACAAGAGAAGGAAAGAAGAATAAGCAGCAAAATCGAAACTTATTAATTCCTTTTTTTTTTGAAAAGTTTGAAAACAAAAATGGATAATCTTTTTTCTTTTTAATAAATCAGAGGCAGCATGAAATATATAAAATAAAACAAAATAAATAATTTTTTATTTTGGTTTTCAGATTAATAGAAACAAAGAACAATTTTTTTTTATATGCAAACAAACCAAAAAAGAAAATTATGCAATGAATGCAAACAAGACTAAATGATTGATTATTTTTTTATAATGCACAATATAAATATGAAATGCACGAAATTAATCAAATAGATATGCTCCTTTTAAAATTGGCATTAACACATTCTCTCTTCTATAGACGATTCTCAGTGTATCGGTTATTGCCTTTTTAAAATCCTTCATATTGGAGGTGATTCTCTATACCGGCCTATTGGCTATGGTAGCAAACCTCTTCCTTTTCATTTTATACTTTATTATATCCTTTAATCATAACCCTTATTTCCATTTTTATAATCCACACCTTCCTTTTTTTTTTCCTTTCCTCCCCTAAACGTGCTCGTTAAGTATCAATCACACAATGATTTCCTTTAATTTAGTCTGCGAATATTGCAGCATTAACTCTACTTTCTCAATTATGGTGATTGATCTGCTGCCTACGATCAACCAAAGTCACCGGAAACTATGTTTCTTAAAGAAAATGGTTGAAAACCTCTAGAAGGCTATCAGAGCTATGTCCATTGTGGATGATGACCCTATCATACTCCCAGATGAACCTCAGTTCAGAGTTTTTGATGCTAACGAGAACAGTTTGATGGATCGTCTCTTGAACCCCGACTGCCAAGTAATGGCAAGGATGATCAACTACATGCCTACTGCTTGGAGAGTCTATGGAAGAGTTCGGGGGATTGCCTTATCCCGAGATAGATTCCAGTTCATCTTCCAAAGAGAAGAAGATCTACTCACCGTACTGAAAGATCGTCCATGGTCCTATAACCATTGGACGTTGCTGCTGGAACAATGGTGTCCTACACCGCCACAAGACTTTCTCACCTCATTGGAAGTTTGGATCTGTATCAGAAATATCCCAGTGATTCATTATACCTCAGGAACGATGTTCGCTCTTGCAAAAAAGATTGGTAGTGTGGAAGAAATAGCATACGATCCCAACTCTTCTCAGACAACAGATTATGTCAGAGCCAAAGTAACTCTCAACGTGGAAAATCCAGCGTCTGAAGCCAAGAACCTCATCCTCCCATCTGGTGAAATTACTGACATTATCTATGAGTATGAGAAGATCCATAAACGATGCTTCTCTTGCTTCCGTCTCACCCATGAGAAGTCACGATGCCCCTACTCTAAAAAGAGTCATAACGGATCAGGCTACAGCAAATCTCCCTTACTTACTGCTGAACCAAACTCAGATAAAGTCCTCACTCAGAGGAAAGAAGATGTTAGTAGCCGGTGTTTCCGCCTATGTTCCCGGAGCTTTCTGAAGAAGACCAAAGAATGGCTATGCAATATGTGTCACACTCAGATAAACAGAGAGAAGAGCAAGAATACTCCGGGTTCAACAGTCGATCATTGAAAACCCAAAGGTTCAGGATGTGATGTTGAGAATCTCTCATGACATTGACAAGAACAAAGGCCACGTTTTTAACTACAATACTCAAGATAAAGGGACCTCAGTGCACTCACGATTGGGTAAAGCCCCGGTTGTTTCTCTTTTTTAGCTTCATGCAGATGCCAACCATGCGTCAGAGAACTCTGTTGACCAAAATGCCTCTTCCAAATTCAGGATCCAAGGTTCAATGGTTTTCAGACAGGGTAATTATGTCCCGTCTGTCTCTAACGGTACCCTGCGATCTAATAAAAGAGACAGGAAACGCCCCCCTGCTTGGGTGAGAAGAACAAGAGCTAATATCCAATCTGGTATCACTCTAATCGAAAATAGTACCCCAGCTACAAATCCTGATGCAGCAGGGAAAAGGAAAGCAAACAACCCTTCTAACTCGTCTGCAAGCAAATCCACAAAAACCCAAGACAATAAGGTGGCATCCGAATTGAAGCCGCTACCATCCCAGTGAGCATTTTGAGCTGGAACTATCAAGGAGCTGGAAGCACCGAGACAGTTCAAAGGTTAAGGTAGATACGTAAAATATATTTTCATGACCTCTTGTTTTTGATGGAAACAAAGCAACAATGTAAATACTTGGAGAATTTGAAATCTGAATTGGGTTATGATTACTTGAAAACAGTAGAGCCTATAGGTAGGAGTGGGGGATTCGCTTTAATGTGGAAAAAGTGCTACGATGTCGAGATCTTGATAAGTAATAATCGAGTGATCGATGCTAAAATAAAACTGGGTTCTCTGGTGTTCTTTATCTCCTGCGTGTATGGGGATCCCGTTAGAGAACACAGGAAGAAAGTTTGGGACCTGTTAGCTGATATTGGTATGGCAAGGAATGATCCTTGGCTCCTCCTTGGTGATTTCAATGAACTTTTGAGCAACAATAAAAAACCAGGAGGAACAGTACGATCAGAGTCAACTTTCTAGGATTTTCCAAACCTGGTATCAACCTGCAAACTCAAAGAAATTCAAAGTAAAGGAAATACACTCTCATGGGATGGAAGAAGAGATAAAGTGTGGGTTCAATGTAGACTTGATCGTAGCTTTGGCAACGATGAGTGGTTCCGCCTTTACCCCATAATGAGTCATGGAGATGAGGGCCTCTGATCATCGCCCCATCCGAGTGGACTTTATCTACGAACCATAGGATAGAGGAAAGGGCCATTTCTATTTTGATCAAAGACTGCTGGGTAAAGCGGGTATTGAGAAGATTGTAGAGAAAGGCTGGAATGCAAGAGCTCAAGATGGTAGTACTAGTCTGATGGATAGAATTCACAATTTTCGTAGGGAGCTTGCGAGATGGAAGCGATCTCTGCATATGAAATCCAAAAATCTTATAGAGAAGCTTACCTCACAGCTTGAAGCAGAGATATCCAAACTGCATCTGAACTTTTGGACCATGTCCCGTCTCAAGAGTGAGCTTGCTGAAGCACATAGACAAGAAGAACTGTTCTGGAGGCAGAAAAGTAGAGAACAATGGCTGAGAAAAGAAGATAGGAACACTACTTTCTTCCAAAACAGCGTCAAGGGTCGGAAAATTAAAAATAGAGTACTTATGCTCAGAGATGAACTCAGAACATAATTTTTCTCAGAAGGAGGTAAAGCGAACCTTGCTGTTGAGTATCTTTGAGATCTTTTCATGAGCACAAATCCTCATGATCTCGAATCTCTTTTTGATGGCTTTGACGCCAGAGTATCTCCAGAGATGAATGAAATCTTAACTAGACCAGTGTTGATGGACGAGATAAAGATGGCGGCTTTTAGTGTGAAAGGCAGCAGTGCCCCTGGAGAAGATGGCCTGACTGGAGCCTTCTATCAGAAATTCTGGCATATTGTAGGTTCCAGCATCACAGAGGAGATACAGAGGTTCTTTAATCTGGTGGTTATACCGGAAGGCTGGCATCATACTCAACTCTGTTTGATCCCCAAGATTCAGAACCCATCCTTGATGAAAGACATGAGGCCGATCAGCCTGTGTTCGGTACAATATAAGATCATTTCTAAGATCCTCAGCCAACAATTGAAGCTGATACTGCCATCTATAATCTCAGATACGCAAGGTGCCTTCGTCTCAGAACGCCTAATATCAGACAACATTATTGTGGCCCATGAGATGGTGCATGCTCTGCGCACAAATGAGTTCATTGGGAAGCACTTCATGGCAATCAAAACTGATATGTCAAAAGCTTATGATCGAGTAGAATGACCTTTCTTGGAAACTATCCTTGAAAAACTGAGTTTTGATCATGTATGGATTTGCTGGGTTATGACGTGTGTGACTACTGTATCTTACACGATCCTGCTTAATGATGAAACTCATGGCCTTATCAAACCAGAACGTGGGATCAGACATGGGAATCCTTTGAGTCCTTTCCTTTTTATACTCTGCGCTGAAGCTTTGGTGCATGTTCTGAATATGGCATAAAAGAAAGAGAAGCTCCATGGTATCAAACTGAGTTCGGAAGGCCCAGCAGTACATCATCTGTTATTCGCTGATGACAGCTTGTTGATGTGTAGAGCTGAAGCAGGTGACTGCAAAATGATCAGTGAGTGTCTACGACATTATGGGGAGGCATCTGGGTAAAGAATCAACAAGACTAAATCCTCGATAATTTTCGGAGCAAAAGTACCTGACACATCAAAAGAAGAGATCAAGCGCATCCTGGAAATTGATAAAGAAGGTGGGGATGGGACTTATCTTGGACTCCCTGAGTGTTTTCAAGGCTCAAAGAAGGCTCTTTTGAGTTTCATTCGAGAAAAATTGCAAGGTCGATTGCAAGGATGGTTCCTCAAAGCTCTATCCCAAGGAGGTAAAGAAATTCTTTTGAAATCAGTTGCCTTGGCGCTCTTGGTCTATGCAATGTCGTTTTTCAAGCTACCTAAAGCACTGTGTGATAAGCTCACAAGTGCAATGGTGGAATTCTGGTGGAGTAATGGCTCGAACAAAAAGAAGATTTCATGGGTGGCGTGGCAACGATTGTGTAAAAGTAAAGAAGAAGGAGGTATGGGTTTTCATGACATAAGCTGCTTCAATCAATCCTGTTGGTAAAACAAGCATGGAGGATTCTGAATAATCTTGAGTCTCTGATGGCTAGAGTCCTTAAAAGCAGATACTGGAAAAATGGAACTTTTATGGACAGTGGTTTGGGATCTCGTCCTTCTTACGTGTGGCGTAGTATTCTCCATGGTCGAGAACTGTTAGAGAAAAGCATGATAAAGAGAATTGGGAATGGGAGAACAACCAAAGTTTGGGCAGAAAACTGGATACAAGATCCAATCCCCCCGTCAGCCAATGTATACGCCTGAAGGCATTGTTGATCCTACTCTATCTGTTTCAGAACTTCTAATTCCAAACACAAGTCTATGGGATGCCCAGAAGGTAAGACAGCTGTTCATAGATGAAGATGCTTCTCTGATTTTGAATATGAAACCAAATTTTCAATCGGAGGATCAATCTTGTTGGGGCTTTACTCTAGATGGGTTTTACTCAACAAAGAGTGGATACAAACTGATTGAAACCATGCAAACTGCCCTGAACCCTGACCACATTACGCTCCCTCCTATTGAGAAGAGAATTTGGAGTAACACCTGGAAGCTGAAAACTACTTCTAAGATCAAGCACGTTGTATGGAGAGCTCTAGCAGGAGCACTAGCAGTGGATGAAAGTATTTGCCACACTCTGTTTACATGTCTTTCTGCGCTTGATACTTGGAAAGCTGTAGGTTTACCTCTTCCCCCGAGAGGCTTGTCACCGAACTCTGTGTTCCTAAACATCCATTACCTCTTGGTGTGTATCAAGAGTAAGGACTGCCCTTTACACCTCAAACGTATCATTCCTTGGATTTTATGGCATATATGGAAGGCAAGGAATGCGCTTGTGTTTGAAAAAATCAGACTAGATCCACCTTCTATTCTGATGAAAGCTGAGGAAGAGTCCAAGAGCTGGTATGATGCTAATTTCCCTAACTCTCAGTCACTACAATCTACGACGGAGAACCATAACATTAACCTTCCTTTGAAAGAACCTCCTTTGGGGTCTTTGAAATGTAACATAGGAGCCTCATGGTCAGCTCATGATAACAGGAGTGGAGCCTCGTGGATTGTCAGGGATAGTAGAGGCAAAGTCCTAAAACACAGTCGGTGCTGTTAATCCTCAGTGAGAAACCGAGAAATGTCAGAACTATGGGCGAACCTGTGGGCAGTGGATTCGATATGCTCTATGCGCATGGATAACATCATTTTTGAATCCTCGTTTGTGATGGCAAGAATTAAAATTCTAAATCCATGCCATGCGGGGGAAATAAGCGAGTTGGTCCATCAAATCCTAACTACCGTCAACATATTGCAGGCCTGGTCCTTGGTGTATGCTCTCCCTAGTAGAAACATTGTAGCTACGAAGATTGCAGAAAGTGTCACTATAGATCACATATACCAATCGTATATCGCCAACAACAGTCCTTGGTGGCTTACCCCTCTGATCTCGGCGGTAGCAGTAGCCTCAGACGCATAACTTTCAGAAAGCACATACTCTTCTCACTTCTATCAGAGGTGAAAGATTGAATTAATGTGCTGTGTTTTCTCTTGTTTCCTAGCTCTGTTAGTGAAGCTAGATGTTTTCTTACATGCCTACTGGTGTGTTTTCTTTTATCGTTGTTATTCAATTACTCTAATGGGATCCTTTGCCTTGGTGGCTTAATGAAATGCAGTGTTAAAAAGAAGAAGATATGCTCCTTTTTTAAAAGAAAATGCAAGTTTAGAAAAGAAAACAATATGGAATGCAGATTTTTGTTTTCTTTTTATAAGGAATGAAAGAAATCTAAATGAGGGGAGTGGAGCTGACAACTTATTACAAAATAGCAAATGACTTATTTTTGAATACTAGATGATTCAGACATGCTAGACTTATCTCCTACCTCTAACCTTTTTGTGATTTTTTATTATAAATGAACAAGAACACAAAACAGATAAAACATGCAATAAACAGAAATGAGCTAAGATCAATTTTTATGGGTTTTCTTTTAATGGAATTCAAATAAACATAAGCAAGACTAAAAACACACTTTTAAGATTTTAGTTTTTCTGAAAATAAAATAACAAGAACAGAAACAAAGCGAAATGATTTTTATGAGTTTTCTGATATTCTAATAAGAACAAAAAAGCAAATAAAATGGAAAACAAATTGGATAGATAAAACCTGATGGATTGGATCTTTTGAAGCTCTGATACCAGATGATGTAGGCACAAAATCACTCCATGAACCTGCCCTCAAAAGGTGATCAAAGAAATCCAAGAAACTAAGCGGAAGATGGTTGAATATAGAGATGATGGTGAAGATGATCGACTCTCTCAATCTTGTGGGCTGATTGACTCTCTCAATCTGTGTCCTTCAAGGCTGATTAATCACACAAAACCTATAGGACAACGAAATGTATAGAAGAACAATGAATCACACACTGATTTTCTAAAGATAAGATTTTAGCCAGAGACACTCTTTGAAAGAAACTAAGAACAAGAAAGAAGCAAACAAATAAGGAAAACCGAGAAAACTAGCTGTTGGAGCTTAATGAATGGAATCTTGGAGAGATTGTTTCTTCCTTGTATATGTACGGTTTGAGTGGGTAACTGAGTCTCCTTAGAACAAGTTGAATGCTGAAATAGTGCTCGAAATCATAGCAAGATTGGTGAAGGAGCCGTTGATTAATGATTCTCCATAGTGTGAATGCAGCAAGAAAAGGAAAGTTGACAATATTGAAGATCCTCTTGTTCCTATGCTTGATGGTGCATTGTAAGAACTTCTCTGACTCTCCTGGATGTATGGATTGATCTCCTGAATGGTTAGATGTCTCCCCTGGTCGCCAATGTCTGGTTTGCAATTGATTAAACCAATGAGCTTCCAAATAAGGCAAGTCAACCCACCATTGATTTGAAAATGGCATATCAATGGTTAGATGTCTCCTAAACCATTAATCTTTTTTGGTATGAAACCAAGTCTCCGTGTGCTCTTGTTGAGTGTAGAATCCAGGAAAACCGGTTTCATGAATAAAGCCCTCCTGGTTTGTAAGATATGGCGTTTTGAGTGCACCTATGTCATGGTTGGCTTCTTTAGCTTTCCTCATATTCATGTTTTTCACTTATTAGCTCCTGGTTCCTTTCTCCTTTTCTGATGATGACTTGATGTCCTCATCAGATTGCTTGAAGTTGAAAAACCAAGAAGCAAGATAATCATGAAGATCAGGTGGATCGGATAACCGTCACCGAAGATCATTTTTTCATTCTTCTTGAGATTGATGCCATTAATATTGCATGCCAAGACAGCAGTTGGATGGTTGATAGTGGAGATATTACTCGTGCTATACCACATTGGACTTGGTTTTCTGTCTATACTCTGGGTAATTATGGTTATGTGAAGATGGAGAATGATGGTTTGGCTCAGGTTGTTGGCATTGGTGATATTTGCTTCGAGACTAGTCTTGGGACTTGATTGATGCTTAAGAATGTTAAGCATGTTATGGATATTAGGATGAATCTGATATCGACGGGAAGACTTGATTATGAGGGTTTCTACAGTTTGCGCGGTGGTGTAAATGAAAGCTCTCTTGTGGTTCTTTGATTGGTTCTCGAAGTGAGAAGTCACCATCTTTCTATTGGATGCAGGCCAAGGGGGAAAATAGTCAATTTCAACCCCAAAAATTTCAGTCGTGCCAAATACGACCTGAACTAATGGATAGTACCAAATACGACCTCAACTCAATAATAATTCAAAAAAACTACCCAAACTTTTTAAAACGTGACTAAACCTACAAGACTCGAACCCGTTCCTCGACACTCGTTTAACGGGTACATAAACCACTAGACTAAAGTAATATTTTGAAGTATTATCACAAATTTAAAATTATATAAACTATTATACTTCTTCATCTTATAATTAAAACTTTAGTGATGATTGCTTATGATTTATATAAATACATTAACATGTTTTTAATTATTATATATTTAATAAACTTATATCTTACTAAATTATAAATAATAAAATATTTTTACTTATAAGAAATTATATATATTTCAAACTTTGAAACTATTAATAAATTTTTATAAAAAAATTTAAAAACCTTTTTAAACATTGAATGTTAATTTTTATAAACATATATATATATATATATATATATATATATATATATATATTTTTTTTTTGTAACATTATAAACTTATATAAATCAAAGTTTTAGAAATTTAAAAGTTTATAAATAGTTTCAGAAGTTTTATCCAAAAGTTTATAAAAAAATTATAAATAGTTTCAAAGTTTTAAATATATAATTAATTTCATATAAGTATAATATTTTATTATTTATAATTTAGTAAGATATAAGTTTATTAAATATATAATAATTAAAAACATGTTAATGTATTTATATAAATCATAAGCAAACATCACTAAAGTTTTAATTATAAGATGAAAAAGTATAGTAGTTTATATAATTTCAAATTTGTGATAATATTTCGAAACGTTACTTTAGTCTAGTGGTTTATGTATCCGTCAAATGAGTGTTGAGGTATGTGTTCGAGGCTCAGAAAAAAACATATTTAAAAAAAAAAGGTTAGACCAAAACGACGTCGTTTTATCTTGTTAACGGTTGACTAACTTATGTTAGAGTCAATGTAGATTTAGGCACGTTTTAAAAAGTTTGGGTAGTTTTTTTGAATTATTATTGAGTTGAGGTCGTATTTAGCACTATCCATTAGTCCGGGTCGTATTTGGCACGACTGAAATTGTTGGGGTTGAAATTGACCATTTTCCCCAGGCCAAGGTCCCAAAGATGCAGTTAATGTAGTGAAGAATGATGGTTCCATGGAGTTATGACATAAGAGAGTCGGTAACATGAGTGAGAAAGGAATGGTTGTTGTCTAAGAATGAGGTGATTCCAGGAATCTCCGGTTCCCATTGATTTGTGGGAAAACACTACATGGTAGCTTTCAAGGCTTTTGCGTCTTCTAGAAAACCCAATATACTAGATTTGGTACACTCAGATATGTGTGGTCCAATGAAGACAATATATCTTGGCGACATATCATATTTTGTGACTTTCATTAAAGATCATTCAAGGAAGTTGTGGGTTTTCCCTGTGAGGACTAAAGATCAGGTTCTTGGATATTTCAAGCATTGTGTGGTATTGGTTGAGAGAAAAACTAGAAAGAAGTTAAAGTATATCCACAATGATAATGGTGGAGAGTATTCTGGACCATTTGATGTGCTTACTGCAAAGAGCATGGAATAAGGCATCAATTCACGTTGTCTAAGACTCCACAGTTGAATGGGTTGGCTGAAAGGATGAAGAGGACGGTTGTCGAGAGGATGAGATGTTTCATCTCACAATCAGGCTTATCGATGACTTTCTTAGAAGAAGCTTTGAACACTTTTGTTCACGTGCTTAATTTTTCACCGAGTGCTCCATTGGATGGTGATATTTCATAGAGGGTTTGGACTGGTAATGATGTTTCTTACAGTCACTTGAGGGTCTTTGGCTGTAAGGCATTTGTTCATATTCCCAAGGATGAGAGATCGAAACTTGAGATGAAGTCAAGACAGTGTGTATTCATCAATTATGGTCAGGATGATTTCGAGTACAGATTTTATGATCCCATAAAGAAAAATCTCGTAAGGAGCAGAGATGTTGTGTTCATGGAAGATCAAAAGATTAAGGACATTGACAAGTCTAGAAATCCAACTCAGATTTGTGAGATTTTGATCTATTCAGAGGCTACTCCTTCTATATTGATCCAAGATGAGGTTGAGGTTCAGGATGATATACCCAGTGCAGATGCTTCCGCACATGAAGATGGGTGATCATGGTGACGATCATGGTGAGACACCAGCTACTGAGAACCAACCTAATATTGTTAGAAGAACTGAGAGAGGTCTTAAACCATAGACAAGGTATGATCCTAGTGAGTATGTGTTACTTACTGATGGGAAGGAGCCTAAAATCGATAATGAAGCTTTGCAGGATGAACAAAAGTATATGTGGTTTGACGCCATGGATGATGAGATGGATTCTTTTGAAGAGAATCAAACATTTGAGTTGGTGGAATTGCCTAAGGGCAAGAAGACTATGCTTAATAGAGATGGGTGTACATAATTAAGCATGAGGATACCAGTATGCCACCTCGATATAAGGCTAGATTGGTTGTGAAAGGCTACAACCAAAAGAAGGGAATTAATTATGATGAAATATTTTCTCTTGTTGTGAAGATGTCATCTATTCGGGTTTTGCTTGGATTGGCAGCGGCCTTGAACTAGATGTTGAGCAAATAGATGTGAAAACTGCTTTCTTTCATGGTGGTTTGGAGGAAGAGATCTACATGGAACAACCGGAAAGCTATGTGAAAAATAGCAAAGAGGATTTGGTTTGCAGCTTGAGGAAAAACCTCTATGGATTGAACCAAGCACCAATGTAGTGGTACATGAAATTCAAGTCTGCTATAGGGGAGAATGGTTAGGCAGATAATGATTCAGACCATTGTGTATTTGTGAAGGTATTTGGTGAGGATGACTTTATCATCTTTTTGTTCTATGTCAATGATATGTTGATTGCGGGCAAGAACATAGACATAATTAAGGAGTTGAAAGAGCATCTTAGCATAACCTTTGCCATGAAAGATATAAGTTAAGCGAAATAGATTCTCGGTATGAGGATTGTTCGAGATATAGGTGAGAAGTTGATTCACTTGTCTCAGGAGAAGTAGATTTAAAAAGTACTTAAACGGTTTCACATAGACAAATGTAAAGTGTTGAGTACTCCTCTTGCTTGACACTTAAGACTGAGCAGTCAACAAAGTCCGAAGACATATGGAGAGAAGGAATATATGGCGAAGATTACATATGCTTCTACAGTGGGTAGTTTGATGTATGTAATGGTATGTACAACACCAGATTTAGCATATGCCGTTGGAGTTGTCAGCAGGTTTCTCTCCAATCTGGGAATAGAACATTGGAATGCTGTGAAGTGGATTTTGAGATATGTTTGAAGGACTTCTCATTTGAAGATTACATTTAGAGGTAGAAGTCATTGCTTGTCAGTTATACTGATTCTAACATGTCTTGGGATGTTGATTCTAGTAAATCTACTCCAGGTTACATGGTAACATTTGCAGGTGGAGCTGTGGCATGGCAGTCAAGGTTCCAAAAGTGTGTTGCATTATCTACCACTGATGCAAACTTCATTACTGCAACTGAATCTTCTAAAGAGTTGTTATGGATGAAGAACTTTTGTGAAGAGATCGGTTTCTAGCAGGAAAAGTATATGTTCCTTTGTGATAGTAAAAGCGGCATATATCTCGGGAAGAAACCATTTATTAGAAGTCGAAACACATTCATAGAAGGTATCATTGGATACAGTATGTGGTTTCTTCTAAAGAAGTGAACCATGAAAAAATTCATACGGATGATAATGGAGCTAATATGAGGATGAAGTCATTTCCGAGGAGAAAGCTTGAGGTGTGCTGAGAGATAGCTGGTATGGCTGTTTCTTCCACCTAGTCGGAGGGGAGTTTGTTGGGTTACTCCTAGATGGAGGAAATTAAATGGGGTTTAGTTGATGATAACCAAACTTGGAGTTGAGCCACTGATATTAGTCCATTAAATTAGTATTGAGCCTTGGGTGTTAGTGACACACTATATAAAGTCTATTAACCTAAATTGTGTGGTCAGATTTGATACAAAAAAAAAGTGATTAAAAAGACTCATTGAATAAAAGAGACAAAATGAGAAAAAGGCAGAATTTTCCTGGGTTTGTTAATGCAGGTTTAGAGGTCAAACAGATCCTGTTTTGGATGGTATTTTGTGAGAAGCTTTGTCATTTAGTGGGTTAAATTTTCACCAAAAAGATCTGGATTTAAATGGTTTGATCATCTGTTGTGTGGGTTTTAGTGAAGATGCTTGCCACAGTTCTTCAGTAGTGTTGTTTTAAGTGTTTGGTAAATCCAACGTTGAAATCTTCTCTGATTGAGCTAAGACTGGTCACATATGTTTTTGACTTGTTCTTCTTGGATTTATACGGTGGGATTAGTCTCTGGTTGTTTTGATCCTTGTGAGTTGGGGTTGTTTTGTTGCTTTCGATTTTGAAGCTGTTGTGTTGCTCTCTTGTTGTTGTTGTTCTTGTGTTGGAGATAACTCTTTGTAGCTAGAGTCTATGTTATGTTCAGGGTGTTGAACATGGAGGACGTGGTTGTACTCATATCCATTTTAATAATGGATTTTTGAGTTGACTACAGTCCCATAGATTTTTCCTTCTCACATCAAAGAGGTTTTCCCACATAAAAGTGTTTGTTTCATTTAGTTTTTGTTTATTGTATATTTTGCTATCGTCGAAGTATTTTACTCATAGATTGAACAACGTCAGAAGAACACAAACTTATATTCTGCTGCACATGTTTTCCAGCTGAGTGATATCATAAAGGGTCGGCTTGTAGTAGCTTACTTGTAAAATTACCCTAAAACTTACAAGTAATTCCATTGACCACATATTTTACATTTCTCCCGCTTCTCCTCGCTTTCAAGTGTCCAAAACTTGCAAAGACTAGACATGTGCTTCATCTCTCTTTTCTTTGGCTTTGCTGCAGTGCATAGCTCACATATCTGAGCCAATAACTTCTCCGATTAAAAAATACAATAACAGAATAATGAAAAGTATAGCAGGAAGGCAGGAAGCTTAAACTTTTAAACTTGAAAAAACAAAAAATTTGAGGAAAGACTTACCGGGTTCAATAAGATGCTTTCAAGACCTTCCTACATTGCAGATTCTTCTCTGCCTTGGTTAGTATTGTCTAAGGTTCTTCTTTCTTTGTTAAGGCCAATTGCATCTGATGTCCAATGATGAATAGAAAATGTATTGTCACTTGACGAACTACCCACTTCTTCTTTTCGTTTGAATAAAATGCCTTATTTTATAAAACATTTTTGCAGTTGAAAAATAATACAATGTGATATAAAGTATGAATGCATAGCCAGTACATGCTTAGACATTTGATAGACCCTGGGGCAAAATTCTAAAATAGGCCCTCCAACATATACAAAATATGCTACTTATAAAATTATTACTACAATAAGAAAATACTAAACATAAATATTTGGAAAAAAAGCAACACAAATAAAACAAAAAATTTTGCATCTTCTTTCTGGCAACCACTTGTTTTTACCAGTGATTCATACTTGGATGTGTTTCTTGAACATGAAAATCTATAAAAAAACAGAGTAATCATCTAAAACAAAAACAAAGAAAAATGTTTTTTTCTACTTTTACTCGATGTAAAATCATCAGTAATAGTTTCAAAATCAAAGTCTTCCAATCTTTCTAGAGACAATTAAAACCGTAAATATTTTTTTGGTAATTCTAATCCTGAAAAACTTATTTCCGATGAAGCTACAGTTTGTTACAATTATAGTAAGACAAAGCGATAAGAAATTGAAACATATTGATAACAACCCCCACTTTCAACAAAATCCAGAACTTCACTAGGTTCCATAGGCACAGCAGGTAAAGTAGTTTTCAAGATTCTCAATACCGAATAAAAATCATCTTAATCAACATTTGAAGAACTATCATGAAAAAGGTTTTGTGAAAACTAGTACAATGTTCTCGTAGTTCACTTTCACCTAATGCTTTTAGTTTTATATCAAATAAGAACCCAAAATCACTTTTAAAATTCACCATTTGATCAAATATGTTTTTGACTGAAGTTATTGACATGTCCACTACAATTAAAAAGAATTAACTCTAAAATCATCTTCACACATTAGTACTTCTTCACCTAACTGAGTTTCATCAAAAAACAATTTACAAAAGACATGGCGCTTATTCAGAAATGCAGGATAATCATCCATATTATGAGAAATATTTTGAGTTATACTCAAACTAGAGACAACCCCGTCATGTCTATACTTCTCCAAAAACAGAACTACACCTTCTAATTGTTTTAAAGCATTATCAATGCACACATATTTAGCTTGTAAGTTCTTACTCACCTAATTAATAGCAAACAAAATTTTATACCAAATGACCATGCCAAGTACGAATTCGAAATTATCAAACGACATGATTAAGCATGGTCAAGTAAAATCTTCCATCTCTTTGTAGAACATGAAAATAAGGCATATACGCTGAAAATTTCCAAAGAATGAAATAGCTTTTACACATGAATGATCCATATTACTAACCACAAGATTAAAACTACGACAAGCACATAGCATATACAATGCTTTTGGATTATATCAAGAAATCTTTTCTGAAGCCTTGATGTTTCCTTTCATATTGGAACCATTATCATAACTTTTACCAATCACATTACCAACATCAAGAGTAAAAGACTTTAGAGCATCCAACAAATTTTCATAGAGCCTTAAACCAGATGTGTCATCTACTTTAAGAAACTCTAAGAGGCACTCTTCTACTCTTACTTTTTTATTTGAAAAATTCATACATCGTACTATTAAAGTCATTTGTATTGGTGGCTCATCTGGTGTACAATCAAGAGTGACAGAAAAATATTTTGCCTCTTTAATGACTTCTCGAATCTAACTTTCAATTCACTGCAAGTTTTCATTTTAGTCACATGATCTACACTTCTTTCATGGTGTTTAAGACTCTCACTAAGATGCTTCCAATCTCTTAATCCATTGTTAGCTAATGAACTTAAGCAAACACCAGGTTTAAAGAACTTGCAACAAAAACAGTAATATTTTTCCTCATGTTTTGAATAAACCAGCCAATTTCTATACTAGTTTTCCCATTACTCACTTTCCTAGAATAATGATCATATGAAAAACATCTAGAGCTCTTATCTAGGAGAAACACAAGATTTATTTTTCTTTTAAGCGCCTTTTTAAACCAGATCTTTCTTTTTATTATCAATGTTATTCCAATACCTAGAATCATAAATATCGATGAACGAGCTTTTTTGTTCATGAACACTCAAACCTTCAATATTCGATTCATCTAGCACGTTATTATGCTCACTCAAGTGACTAATACTATCATCAAAATGATCATTTGATACAGTAATATTATCCCTACTAGCAGGTTCAGGTTCATTAGCATTTTCTCTTACCACAAATTTATCCATAGAACCTCTATGAGATTTTATAAACAATTATGCTATTTTCTTCTTTTTCTTTTTTAATATCCTGAATTACCAGTCATGATTTAAGCTAACTAAAAAATAAACAGAAATATGTCACCTTGTAATATAAATTTCCAAAGAAATGAGTGAACCTGAAATTAGAAAAAGAAAGTGAGAAGTCAGTTAGACCATTCACGGATTTACCATACACTAAATCACACATATATAGATATATACTACATCAATGGTATATAGGAAAGTTTGATGTTGAAAAAACATATGAAGACAAAAGTATAAATTTCATTATTAACTAAAGTGATTTTTTCTCAGATTGTATTTTTTTCAAAAGAAAATTGTGTCAACACAGAAACTATATGATAGATCATAGATCTAAAAAACAAATCTTACCAGATAGACTATGGTGATCAAATTCAAGTATTTGATGTAGAACCTTTTTTAAAATTTAGAGAAGGAAGATGAAAGTTTTGTAAGAAACAAATTAAATAAAAGAGAAATGAAAAACAATAAACCCTTAAATATATGTCGACACTTTAGAAGATTAACTAAGTTCCTTTTTATTGGGCCCATTACCTTGTGGAGCCTAGGGATGTGTACTGATTGACCCTCCTTTAAGTCGGCCATGTGCATAGCTCCGATCGAGATATGGTAAGTGCTTTCAAAGCACTTATCCTGAGTCGAGTTCAACAATAACGGACTAAAATCTGATATGGAACAAATTAATAAAAAATAATCTCTCACCTCCTAAATTATTCTACATGGACCAAGAGGGAAAAAAATAACAACTTTGCCAATAATGAAAGAGTAACATGAACCCTTAGATCATTCTATTTATGTTTAATCTTAGCCACACAATTTCACACATTTTTCATTTTTTTCTCCTTTTATCTCATTCTGTTTTTTTAATCTTAACAATCACAGCCACACAATCTTCATTGATGCAACCATGACTGAACCAGTAGTTGGAATGGAGCTGAATGAGAGTGACACTGAAGAGGAGTTGGATGAGCTGAACCAGAAGGTGGATCAAGGCATGATGGGCTTAGGTGATGGTGATGAAATTCAGCCCACTCTTTCTCATGGATCAGACATCTCTTTCTCAGCCCAAATCAGTGAAGACAAAGATCCATTCTTTTTGTCTATGGGCCCAATTACCAGATCACAAACCAAAAGGCTGAAGAAATCAATTGCTGCTTTGGTTTACTCTAAACCAGACCCAAATCATATTGGAAATCAAGCCAAGCCAAGCCAATTCTTCAATTATTCAGTCTTTGAACTTGCATAAGATATTTTCTCTTTTATTTTCTTCATTTTCGAAATTATTTTGTCTTTTGGACTTTTCATTTTTCTTCTTTTGTTACTCAAACTCTCCTTTTGTTTCAGAAACAATTATTCACTCTTTTTATAAAAAAAAAACTCTCTCTAAAATCTGTGAATCTCTTGTTCATCATCTGAATATTGAATCTGCATAGAGTTCATTCTCTGATTGCAAAATCTTGTCTTGATCATACCCAAAGTTCATTCTCTTGATCTAGACAATTCTACACAAGATCTGATCAATCCATAGATCATTTCTGAAGAAACCCCAATCAATCATCAACCCATCATCATCAGATTTATTCCTTTCTCTCTCAAAACCAGAAGATCATCCTTCATAAAATCAGGGACAAAAAGGATCCCATCATAAGGGATTCATCATTCATGATCTTGTTCCTTCATTTTCTCATTCTAGTTTGTATATAATGACAAAATTTTATCTATTTTATTTGAGGTTTTTAAAGAAAATTATTACATTATTACATTATACTCTTAATTTTACATTATATACTTTATATATTTTAAGGCTTATTAACTATATTAGACATATTATTATGATAAACAACTATTGAACATATTTTTACAAAGCTATAATGTGAAAATATTGGTACAACCCCTAAACCTATACATATAAATAATTGATATAATTTTTTATTTTATATTAGACGAGTATCACTGGTACAACTGGTACAACTTTGACATTTCAGAAATTGACAAAACTAATTTTGTATTTCATATGAGAAAAACAATCAGATATCTCAATTAGTATGTACTCAAAAGTTTCTCTTAATTTAATTTGAAGTTTTGGTAAGAAAAAATAAAAATTATTACACAACTCCATAAGTTTACAATGATCTACCTTATACTTTTAAGGTTTGTTAATTTGTTTGTCCACATAATTTTTGGAAAACATACATGAAATGTAGTTTTACAAAATTGATGATTTCATTGTGACCGGACAAAGGCATATAAACATAAATAAGTGGTACAACTGAGGTAAATATATTTATTATGTGGTATAACTAATATTTTTTTGATTTCACTGTCAAAGTACAACTATGCACAAACTGGTACAACTCAAAAACTAGTACAACTATTCACAATCGGTACAACTAAAAAAGTGGTACAACCACTTATAATTTTATTTAGTATTATTTTAAATGTGAATCACATTTTCAATGTGTATCATGTTTTAAACATTGTTATTGTACACTACTATTGAGTAGTAGTACTAGTTATACCATTCATATATATCATCATCACTTTTCATTTTTTTTTAATCTCAACTACTCACATCCACACGATCTTCTTTATCTCATTATTTCATTCGAATGGATACAACTAGACATATTAAGAAATTATATAAATGGTATTTAAATATTATAATTTACACATAAAATAAACAAGCAAATATCATAATTGGTATATGATGACAAAATTTCATCTCTTTTTGTATGAGGTTTTTTTAATTTTTTGTTAAATTATTACATTATACTCTTAATTTTATATTATAAACATCCAATATATTAAAACAAAAGTAAAAAATAAACATACTCCTTAGTTTTACAAGTTATTTACACTCCAATGCCATTTATATATTTAATGAACTTATTTTTCAGTTTCCTTTTTCTTTTACTGATTAATAAGTATATATTTAAATCTATTTTAAACAAAAAAATGCCTACAGCTTAAAATTAACTCCAAAAATATTTCTAATATCAAGGAAATTCCAAGTTTAAGGTATCCCTAATTTATTGCTATCAAATTAACTAAAAAGAAATCAATCTTTTGTAAACACCGATATTCTTGACAAATCATATATTAATAAAAAATAATTATTAGAAAACCAAAAATTGAAATGAACAAGAAGATTCTTTTCATATATATACTATCACGTATATAAAAATATGTCAATTTTTTTAATTAGAATCGTTAATGGAATATTTGAAAACAAATATTCCTTTTATAAAACTACTTAATAGTAGAAAACTAAATGTTCTGTTACAAAATCACAGTATAAAATCTTAACTAACCAAATATGGTATAATCTAAAATAATTTAAATTAATGTGGAATATTTTATCATAAAATATTTTATGAATTAAAAATGTTTTAAATTAATGTAAAATATTTTATCTTGAAAATAATATCATACCTAATTTTTTATTCATAAGAACTAAAAATGTTTAAAGCACATGTAAATAATCAATTAACATCACCAACTGGAATATTATTATGTAAAGTAAACTCTGTAATTCTATTTCAAACCGGTTGTTGGGCTGGAATCAATCAAAGAGAGAAAGCAAAACCATTAATCCTATTTCAAACTGGCCCATTAGCTACGCAACAACGAGCTGAAAGTAGCCAATCTAAGATCCCGATGTTATCAATATATATGTTATTTGTATTGCAATATCAATGAAATACAACAAGAATTAGTGGATAATTACATTTTTAGATTACTAGACTTTTCTTGTTGGAATCCACTTTAAACTACAACATAAAACAATATTTTATTTTATAACTAATACAACTTGTACAATTGGTAAACAAATATTTTATTTTATAACTAATACAACTTGTACAATTGGTAAACAAATAACTATCCAAATCAATATTATAAAATAAATTTTATGATATTTTCATAAATCTTTTTTTATAACATCATTTACATGCTGAAAACAAAAACATAATATAACCATATTAATTGTAAAGTTGTACTAGTTATACACCTTCTAATTATACTAGTTATACTAGTTATATTTGTTGTAGTTGTACTAGTTATTCATGTTCTAGTTGTACCAGTTGTACTAGTAATACTATGTGTTCTTCATTGTCGGAATTTTTTACATTGAACACGAGATTCAAATTTATATAAGAGAAAATGGATTGAGAAAGATGAAGATTGGTCGATTTGAGATAAAATGAAATTTCGTAAGGTTTAAAGATTTTCTTTTATTTTGATTTTGATTTTGATTTTGGGATGGAGAATTTTTTAATATAAAGAATTTAAAATATGGGTTCTTAGTGTTGTGAATCAAGATAGAGTAAATGAAAACTGAATAATATGGAAACGAATAGATGAATGACACTTAAATTTGAATTTGAGTTTGATTTTTGCAAGATGATGATAAAAATGGGGATGAAAAGGAGCATGGAAAAGAAGGAGAGATGTGGAGAAGAAGAAGGGATTTAGGATTTAGGTATCCATATTAAGTTAGGTTGGGTTGTTGGGTTTGGATAGATAGTGATTTGGGTTGGTAAATAAATAGATGTTGTTGGGTTTTATGGACTTTTTATCCATTTTTGTATTTAAAATTAATTCAAAATAAAAATAAAAATAAAAGAGGTCTTTTTTAGATTTTTTGGTGGTCATGTGGTCTATCTGAGCATTTGATCCAACAATAACATATGGTTTTTTACTTGTCTACCAATTCATTTGAATAGAACCTTATGTGGTATTGGATTCTCTCCATGTTCCTGAAAAATGTTGTGAGCAAGGAGAAACCTAGCTGCCTTAACCGTTAAAACAAATTCCACAATTCTACTCCGTTCTGTCAAGTAGTGATTGTTCTCGGCAATTTACCCAACTTTTTCGGTGAGTAAGTGTAGGAAAATAATATATGCATGTGTTCCCATATGTTTGTCGGATAAGGACCCAACTCACATCGATTTGGACATCCCAAGTAGACATTTGATCCCTTGTAGTTAATCAAATGAGTATTGTTAACAAGTACATAACCAAAACTTATGCATCACATGACTGAACAAGAGGCCTTTGCCTTAGGAGACTTTTGCCGTCATTAACCTTATATGTTCAAACTGTCCCACATGATGAAAAATATTTTCTTTGACAATATCTAATATTATATCGGATAATATGCAACGTATCCAGCTTTTTCTGATTTTATTATTAGAAGCTATTTGTAAGAGGTACTTTAGTTATTTGCATGTGTAAATGATCTTAAATATTTCTTCATCTAGATATTTATTCCTTTGTTCTTATCTGATTAGGATCTTGATTGTTGTTTCTCTACTATTTAAAAACCTCTTGTAATCTTGTAATAAATCAAGTAAGAGTAAATAAAGAATTATTCAGATAAACATAGTTCTCTTGTTTATTCTCATGGTATCATACCTTTCATAAACATTCACAGGTTGTTGTCATGGCTGAAACTCACGATCCTTATCTTTTTTTCTACTACCATTCATATCTTAAGTACTGTTATTATCAAACTCAATGATAGTAACTATATATTGTGAAAGACAGTTTGAATCTATTCTCCGAAGTTAGAAACTTCGTGGTTTTGTCATCAGACAAGTTCCATCACCACCTTCGTTCTCATCAACAGCGTGAATGACATTGTCGTCAAACCCTGAATTCAGCCTTTTAAGCTTGGACGTGTACAGATCATCTTATCAAATCCTGCATATTTGGGACTCTTACTGAATAAGTGCTTGGTTACGTCTATAATCTGGCTACTTTCCAAAAAGTATGGTTATTTCTCGCCAAAAACTTCAACAAAAACTATGTTGCCTGAGAGTTTGAACTGCATTGTCGTCTTCAATTTCTCTCAATAAAGGCAAATATTTTTCCATTTACTTTTGTGAGTTTCAGACAATATATGATCAACTCAGTTATATCGAAAAACCAGTTAAAATTAATATGAAGATTTTCACAAAGGTTTGCACCTTAAAGATTTAAGCCGTGAATATGATTTGATACTACATTGGTTCAAAGCTTGATGTCTCTTTTTCCACCACAATATTTCAGCGAGATCGTCTCTGAAATATCCGGTTATGTTACATGTCTACAGTCATATGACGCCCCATCGGAAGATGTCAATCCATTTACTGCTTTTCAATCACACAAAACTGTTTACACAAACAAAGGAAGCATAAGACATGGGTACTCACGAGTTGGGAGCAGAGGCTGTATTGGTTTTTGCACACACAGACAATGATTCTCTCAACAAGATAATGCCTTCTACTGGACCTAATCCGATAGACTCAATAACAACTCTCGTTCGATCTGTCAAATATATGGTTGTGTTGGCCATATTGCATTAAAATGTTGGAATTGTTTTGATAAAATATATCAGAGTGAAGATGCTCCACAAGCTGTAGCTGCATTACGGTGTGCTGATGAACCTGGTCATGAGTGGGTTTCGGATTCTGGTGGTTCTGCACATGTCACTTCAACAAAAACTCCACTGAATAATCCAACACCATAAAAAGGTTCAAAACAGTGATGGTTGCTGATGGAGCATATCTTCCTATCACTCATGTGGGCTCTACTACGCTCCCCACCAATACAATAATATCCCTCTTTGTGATATTCTCGTATGTCTATTCATTTAGAGATCTCTATTGTAAATTTTTAAACTTTCTGGGGATTAACCATGTGAGATTCTCTTTGATGCAAATCATGTATATTATCTGTATGGATACTCATAAGGTGGTGACAAAAGGTTCTAGACGAGAAGGACTTTATGTGTTGCAGAACTCTCTCATCTACGAATCTTGCCAGATGGGAAAGAACTCTCAATTACCGTTTCTCCTGTAGAGTCTAGTGCGTTGGTATCTTTTGAATGTATCCATTGTGATTTATGGGGTATCACCAGTTGTATCCGTTCAAGGTTTTAAATAATATGTGATCTTTGTGGATACCATTTGCGTTACTCATGGTTACTTCCTTAAATCTCAAAACCGACTTTTACGAAGTGTTTCTGACCATTCAAAAACAAGTTGAGATCAGTATGGACACAAATTAAGACTTTTCAAAGCGGTAGGGTAGGAGAATTATACGTACAAGATTCAGAACGTATCTCTGAGAAAATGACATTCAACATCTCATTTTGTGTCCACCAAATCCACAATAAAATGGCCTCTCTGAACGGAAGTATCGTCACTTAACACAGCTTAGCCTCTCCATAATATTTTAGAGTAAGGTTCCTCTGTAAATATTGGGTGGAAGTCTTTTGTTCTGCAAATTTGGTCACCAATTTGCTTTCATCTTCAGTCTTGAACAACCAAAGTCTCTCTCAATTTCTTCTCAAAAGGCAACCAGATTACTCCTTTAATAAATGAGAATCCCTTTCCATGTATTTATTACTGTAGATTTTAGATTTTTATAATAAACATTCAGATATTTTTTATCCAATAAATTATAATTCTTTTTTCTTTTATATTTTAACATCCATAGATATATTTTGATAACTTACTGACTAAATTTTGTGGACATAAAAACTTATGTCTTTTAGTTTTTTTCTTCTTAAAATTTCATGTACACAAGAGATAGTGGATATGTTTTCATGAACAAGAAATTGGCGAACACATTTTCAAATTTAAAAAGTATTGATATCCGTCAAACATTTTTTTGTTAATGGAAATTATTTTTATTATGTTAACCAAATAGATATACATGTAAAGGTGTGTCCACATGTAGATTATTCATTTGTTTTAAATGCATGTAGGTACATTATATATCTCACTTATGTTTTAACAAGTTTGATGTCTTAACAAATTGTTCATAATACTTTATACATCAGCAATTTGACAAGACAACACATGTGCATGTTTATATGAACAATCTATGTCCGTATGAAGAAGTTCTTGTGAACAGAGACTTATTGTTGTGGATGAGTTCATATAAACATGTTTTGTAGATAAGTCCTTGATGGCAGCCTGCAAAAAAGAAGAGATAAGAGGATTCAAAAAGATTGGTGTTGAAGAGTTATTATATGAAAAAGAATAATGTACTTGTGAACCGTGAAATTGTGAGTTGTGGACAATTGGATCATGGATAGTTGTGTAGTCTAAACTGTGGATGATGCTCTTGTCCACATGAAAAATATGGATAAAAGGATTGTGGTTGGGTGATTGTTCTCAATAAAATTATGGAAGGAATGGTCACATACGGGTTTATTACTATTAAAAATAATTATTTTTTTAGGCACACAAATAATAAGCGATTACATATTTAACAACTGAAATCTTTAAATCAACTGAAATATTATGGTAAATTTGAATTTGGACTAACCCATTACTCAATCCTTCATTACTCTGAGTCTTCCATTGTACGGAAATTTTGAATCGTGGATAATGTTGCTAAATTGGATGTTAGAGTTTGGGGATGGTCGTTGAAGTATAGAGAGCTCGATTTGCTTAATCCTCAGAGGTGCAGGTGGACACCGTGAGAGGCAGGCAAACATTTTCCTCATTTTCTTTGTTGGAGAGGTTGAGTTTTATCGAATGTGTCAGTCAAAGTGTAGGTATTCATCGTCGATTTTTTTCAGTGATAATGAAGAGGAGAATAATGAATTCAAAAAAAATATTTGTAGTCAATACTGAATACTTTTAGTTTGCTCAAATTATGGATAGGCTAAAATAAGAAAGGAAAGAAAATGAAAAGATATCACAAAAGATAAAGATGATAAATAAAAAGGTGAAAATGAATTATATTTAATAAGTAGTTAGAACCGTCTTTTAACTGGGGGTTCTTAGGGTGAGGTTCTTAGCGTAATTTAAGAACCGTCTCTTAACTTTAACTAAAAAAAGTTAAGAGACAGTTCTTAAATAAGAGATTTAAGAACCATCTCTTAACATTTTTTCGTTAAAATTAAGAAACCGTTCTCATATTACACTAAGAACCCCGTCCTAAGAACCCTGCAATAATCATAGTCTTAGTACTTTAGTAAGGTCATCTCCAACCCATAATATTATTGTAGTGTCAAAATCATACTATTTTATAGTACTTTCAACACTAATAAAATTTCATCTCTAATCCAATTGCGAAATATTATTTTAGTGTGATTTTCACACTAAACCTTTTCAACCACATACTGAAATTATACTATTTTAGTGCAATACTATAATTTCACACCAAATATGGTGTAAAATTACAATATTCCTCTAAAATAGTGTATTTTTAGTGTTTGTTTGGAGAGGTTGACACTAAATAGTGTTTTGGAGTTAGGTTAGAAATGGTCTTAGAGGCAATATTTGAGATTTTATGAACAAAAACATGTGTTAAAATGAGAGTATTCTATATTTAATTGGTAAGTAAAGAATGTCATTTGACAACAATATTTTGTAAATTAAGAATAACCAACAAACCAAAACGATATAAATAGGAAACAAAATTAATGGGATAAAACAAAATTAGGCCTACGACTTTAGATAACCGAGTTGATTTTGGGTATATCGGTTATAGAAACTATATTCAAACAGTACTTGGTTGACTTCCGGTTCTAATTCAGATCGGTTCCGAGTGAGATTGGATATAAAAATATTAATCCAAAATTATATTTTTATTTTTATTTTTTATTTTTTATAAAAAAATTGAATACAAATCATATATATATATATATATATAGTTTAAAAGTAACTACAAAGATATTGAAATTGTCTAGTGGTAAAAGTGGATGTACTCTCATCTTTCCAACTCGGGTTGAACACCAATATATACTATTCCATGTTTTTTAAAATAAAAACCAGAATCAAACCAATATCCAGAGACGTTCATAAACATTACCTAACGGCTAAATTTTCCTTATACGAAACCGATTCAAACTCTGGTTCGTTATTCGGTTTGATTAAAAAGTTGCAGTCTTCAATCGAATAAAGAAGAGGAAAAAATAATTTTTAATTCTCAAATGATCTTTAACATAAATATGGGTATCCAGATAAAAATTGGAACCGAACCAGATACTCACGGATATTCATAAACATTACTCATTGTTTAAATATGCCCTATCCAAAACCAATCCAAATCGGTCCATTTTGGGTGGATTTGGTTCGGTATTTGGTTCAGATTAAAAAGTCCCAGCCGCCCTAAACTAAATAAAGAAGAGAATAAAATGATTTTGATTCTCAAATGATCTTTATTGAAACAATATCGAGTCAATTCCTCTAGAGACCCTATCTCTTAAACGTTAATCTTCAAAACCCCCAGCCTAAAATGATTTTTTTTTTCATTTATTTTTAATTTTTAGAATAATTAAATTACATTTTTACCCCTAAACCTAATTTTCTATTTCTCTGTTGAATAAGTCGAAATCTCTCACTCTCACAAGATCTTCTTTATTTCTTTCTTTCTTACTTCCTTTCATTCTTTCTTATGCTCTCTCTCTCTTCTCTGTGTGAACAGTGCATCTGCTCTTCCTTTCTTTGTGTCTTACTCTCTTCATTCTTTCTTAGTTCTTCAGTGAGCACTCTTCTTCGATCTACTTCTCTATTCTTCTGCAAAACATCAAATCTTAACCGTCGTCGCATTTTTTCATGGACATTGAGAAAATTCTAGTTGGCGACAATATTTTTGACGAGAACATGGTTTTTTGATTTATTGTTTTTCGATTTTTCTGCGTTTATTGATTTATTTGGGTTTTGTTTTATTTTGTTTAAGTTCCGGATAACGACAATGGAGATTTCTTGGGTTTTTTTTATTTGGAGTTTATTATGTTCTTCCATTTTCTTCAACGATTTCTGGATTTGCTTGTGCTTTTCTTTGATTTTATTTTCAGATCTGAATTTGATAGTAGAACTTGTACATCTTGGTAGAACTCTGTAAAACTCGGTAGGACTTATATATGGTAGAACACTGTCAGTATTACTAAGTGAAATTCATTAATACTCAATAATACTATGTGGTATTACTAAGTGTAATTCAGTTAAGCTCGGTATAACTTACTCAGTATTATGTAGTGTAACCAATATAACTCAGTAGAACACGGTATAACTACAATTAATAGTACCCAATATAACTAGTATAACTCAGTATAACCAATATAACTCGGTATAACTACAATCAATATAACCAGTATAACCCAATATAACAAGTATAATCATTAAATCTCAGTATAATTAAACATCAATATTATTCAGTATAACTCAGTACAACTAAGTAAAACTATATAGTATAATCTAGTATCTGAAATTTCAAATTTTGAAATTTTGAAAATTTATAAAAGAAATAATTTCAAAAATAAAAAGGGCAAAATCAGATTTTTCATATTTTGTTAAAGCTATAAGGGTATAAGAGATTTGAGAGACCCATAATAAATTGTTTCTACACAAATTATTACCTTTAAAGAACTTAGGAATTATGCGGCTAGACTAGTAAAGTTCATACTCAGAACGTTTTCTGATTTGTTCTGCGATTCTCATTGTTAACGTTTTTCTATTCGATCTTGTTCTCGGTAATACTCTGTAATTCTATTCATTTTAATCAATAAAAACGTCTCAGTGCAATTCTCAATTGATATTTTGTTGTCTTTTTTTTTTCATATTCGTGTGTTTTTGCAGATAATCCGGATCTTCAAGGAAGGAAAGTCGAGAATCTTGGTTTTCTTTCATTAACTGAATAGACAGTATGAATTTTGGTTCCCACAACTGAGCCGAACCGGTCTATTTTTGGTAGGATCTGGTTTGATATTCGGTTCGGATTAAAAAGTCCCAGCCCTAAACCGAACAAAGAAGAGAACAAAATGATTCTTGATTCTCAAATGATCTATTATCGAAACAATCTTCCTTATCGTGAGTGGGCAAAATCTCTGCGAAGAAGAACAAACTAGAACCGAAAGTTTCAATTTTCCTGTCTCTTCCTAATCATAGCCATGGGTGGTGATACTCTCAAATATGGTAGAGTTCTCTTCTATATCTAACTGTTTTGCATGTTTTGTTTCAACGGAAATGATTTAAAGTTTTTGTAGAGGAGGAGGCATCTTCTTTGTACCCTGATTTTTCACGATCGTCTTCTTGCTGCTTCAGGTAATATCATTATCTTATCCGAGGATGATCGTAATCAGAAAGTGATTCAGTTCCTTTTTGTGGCAGTGATGATTTAGGGGTTTCCGAAGAGAATCTTGCTGCTTATCTGAGAAAGAGAGAGAAAACTTACCAAGAAATTCTCCAAAGCCATGATATGTTACGGCAGAGACTTGACAAGAACAATCGGAAACTAAAACTCGCAAGACGCCAAATCTTGAGGTTTTATAACTAATTTTAATATTCGAAATAGAGATTATTCAACTAGTAGATTGTAACCACCTCTTTCAATATTTTTTTTTGACAAAAACAATCAGCTATACTCCTGGATCGTTTGCGGATCATGTCAATTTGAGCGATTACCATGTTCCCAAGACGACATCGATTCTCATAGTTGGTCCGAAAGGAGCCGGAAAGAGTAGTCTTGTTAACAGAATTACAAGAGTGATCCAAGACGACGAGTTTGCCCCTGCGAGAGCTCAAGAATCATGTACCCACATTTATTTTCTCTTTTTAAAGATGAAGACGACGAGTTTAGTGTGTTCTTATTTTCTTGCAGATGGTATGCCGTCTAATGGAGGCACATTCTTTGTTCAAGAATATATGATCCCAAGAGGAGGTTCTGCTTCATTTTGCCTCTGTGACACGCGTGGCTTAAGCCAAATCTCGTCATCTGATAACACTGATATGATTGAGCAGTGGATTACAAAAGGTGTTCATCACGGCGAGCCTGTCATCTGGTCTTCTTCTTCTTCTGTCTTGTTTTATTTTCTTTCTTGGCTTTATTCAGTTTTTTTGTTAACATGATGAGTTTGTAAATTTTGGTCAGGACATCCGATGACTCGGATTTGAAGGATAGATTGATCCGAGATGGTTGTACATGTTGTGAGATAAGGAGGAAAGTGAACTCCGTTATATTTGTTGTTAATGCGGTTGAAATGATGGAGAGTGAATCGAGCTATGCTCATATGATTTCGACTGCTTTTAACTCTCCTTTACTATCTTTTAAAGGTTGGTCAGTCCTTTTTTTTTTTTTATAAACCACCTCAAGTTACAGAATGGTGTTTTTCTTTTCTTCTTTTTAAAAAAATTTCAAAGAAGTCGAATAATGTTTTCCAGATGACAAGCCAGCAGTAGTTATCACTCATGGAGATATACTTTCAAGGGAGGAACGTGCCCAAGTTCAGGTTCTCGTTGGAGAACTTCTTGGTATCCCACCTGACAAACAGATTTTCGACATTCCAGGTCACAAGTATATATCTTTTCTTTTGAGACGGCTATACATATCTTATTGGTTACACTTATAGGAAGTGCAAAGGTGTTTGTATTACAGATAGCCGAGACGCAGCCACAGCGCTAACTGTCTGCAACTTGCTACGGTATTGTCTTGAACACGCTGATAAGAATCTTCGCTTTTTTCCCAAAAGGAACTTCACCATATCCAAGGTTTCTATTTCATCTTTCTCTTTTGAGTTCAAAACAATTTTACTTTTACCAAGAAAAGAAAAGGATCAATCTTTGGGAAAATAAATTAGCTTCTTTTATATTCAGATAGGAGAAAAATAAATTCATACTAAACCATATGAGGGTATGGTTTGGTTTCTTTTTGTTTGTTTTGGATCAGTTTAATTGATTCGGATTGAACAGATGAAGGACAATCTAATTGTTATTATTTTTAGGTGGAAGGAGGCGGCGGCAACAACAAGACCAGGATGACTATGTTTTCAATTGCTCTGACTCTATTCCTGGCCGTAGCGATAATCTGGTCTATTCATGAACACGGCGGACAAAACATAGCGGATGAGGCTCGCCACGATCTTATGTATTCCAAAGTCCACGGTTATACAACCTTACGCGTGAGGTCCAGCCCAAACTTAGCATCAGTGTTCAGAATTCTGAGTCCGAGGCTGTTCCTAACGGTGAGCCTAGCATTGATTGGCGTACAGCTCGACGCTTGTGGTTCGATGAGGAGAAAGTGGCCAAGGCTGAGGGCGAACCTAGCTTTGATTGGCGAACCACTCGACGCTTGTGGTACGCTGAGTGAAATGTATGCAAGCGCCATCAATATCTTATATTATATGTAAAAAAGTATAGTAGATGGTGTGGAAATTAAACATAAAACACGATGTTTTGTAAACTGGACTGCATGAACTTCTAGGTAATCAATAAATGGGATAAATGCTAATTCTAACTTCATCAACTTTCATCTTGCTTTCTTAAATCTCAATTTTGATATGGTATACGTTTCAGTTTGAATTAATTTTTTTTATTCTAACAGTGTGAAATATTAAATTTAAGCTGAAATTAACATTTTGTTACAACAAAAAAAAAGAAGCTGAAATTAACATTTATGAAATGATGTTTGAGTAATTTTACAGTCTCGGATGCCATGAGTACACTCTATTATGGAATTAGATAGCACATGTTTAGTTTTTGTAAATCTGCTGCCACAAAATAATTATCCAAAATGTAACTTACTATCCAGAGAACACTCAAACCTCGTGATGAAGACATCAAGCCAGCAGCTAATCTAGAGAACCATCAACAATACACTCCGTATATAGCCTATTATACTTGTACAGTTACTAACAACACTACTATATAAACTCCCCATGTATATTCATTGATTAATCCATCAACAATACATTTTAAGTTTGTTATACTCTTAATATGGAATCAGAGAGAAATTGAGTGATTCCGCCATTGTCAACACTTCCTTGACCACGCGAGCTCGAATTCAACTCTCATGAATGCTCTGATTCATCAATTGCTTGTTGATTCTTTTATTCTCTGGTTCGTTTTTGTTCGCAATGTCTTGATTCTATTTTTGTTTGTTGTTTTCTTTCGGATTCATGCTCCGTTCTTCGTTTGAGCTTCTTGTTTGAGTTCTAATGGCTTCTATAGCGACATCACTCAAACAAAAAATGTCAGTTCGAGCTCTCACCTCGCTCAATGATGCACTTCATTGAGCCTCATACTTTGCAGCACAAGAAGAAGAAGAAGTCGTTCTAAAAGAATAGTATAAAGCAAATAAAACAATACCAGCATAAAAAAAGACTACCAAGTCTCAAAGAACCAGCTACCCAAGGTGAACATTCCTTCACGATCAACAGTCCAACCCAAAGTAGACCATCCACTTTCGACCCTAGTAAGTTATGCACCTTCCATAACTTGAAAGGGCATTCCACCGAGGAGTGTCGAGTTGTACTTAGAAACAAAGCGAAGAAGAGGAGAACGGCATTGACTCCAAAAAAACCGCGGTAACCCCAAAGGACACCACAAAGTCAAAAACCGCTTTTAACAATAGGATTCGAAAAACCAAAGAAGAATCGCCAAGCTCGCCTCCACCAGAAACGAAAAAAAAGAGTATACATGATCCTATAGGGAGACACGCCTAACTCCTAAGTAGAAAATGAACCAAATCACATCGCACTCACAACCGAATCACAAAAAGACCATACACCCCGCATCATCATAACAATGGCAATCCAAAAATCTGAAGACCTGAACCATAACGTAAAGATCGAACCAACCTCGATCTCTCACTCCAATGGACCAACGACGATACGACGCTTCAACTTTAGCCACCAGGGAGGAACGGTCTCGAAAGATGCTCAGAGCCCGAGGACTCCTCTATAAACTCATAGCTCATAAAAATAAAGTCCAACCCAAAACAGCTCAAAGTCATACGACCAAGACTTGTTTAGGGTGCAAGAGTACCACCAAACAAAAAGTGGTATTACCCAGCAATGAAAATATGCTACCAACCCCCCCCCAAAAAACGACTTCATCTATGGAGGTTCAAGATTTTATAATTCGGTCAACTTGAGGCTTATCAGAGAAGGGCCGAAATAACATCAAAATCCCATAACATATGTCTGGTCCCGACTACAAAATAATATTTCAGAAAAACGAAATCGTCGAGCTCGGGAAACCACATGACGACGCCTTAATCATACACCTCAATGTCTGGGGATGGGAGCTCTCTCGAGTAATGATAGATACTGGGAGCTCCAGCGACATCCTCTTATATGATGCCTTCAAAATAATAGGTTTCACCAAAGCCTTCCTCAACAAGAGTTGACGCCGCTAATTGGCTTTGTCGGTGAAACAACCTACTCCATTGGATCAGTCGAGCTAACAGTCATGGCAACAGACATTTGAAAGATCATCGAGTTCATCATCATAGATCTACCTGCCCCATTCAATACAATACTCGGAAGATTATAGTTTTTCAGAAAGAAGAGAGTGTCATAGACTTATCACCAATGCCTAAAATTATCAACTTGTTAAGGAATCAAAACTATACGAGGCAGACAGAAAAGCTCGAGGACATGCTACCTAGAAAGCTTTAGAAACATTGAATCCTCGTCGGTCTAGTCTCCTCCTGACCATAAAGACACTAGAGACCAAACAACGATCACACACTTCCTGGTAAGCAAACAAACAAACTCACAACCCCTCAAACAAAGGGAAAAACAATCAGACTACATTATGACTTGATCCCTTGACAAGGGTACGTAAGCAACTCGAAATGATCTCAGGCACACCTCTCTCCCAAAACAAAACAGAGAAACAAATGAAGTCAACAACGAACCATTCCAAGAAAGACTATGAGTTCAGAGCACTAACAACCTAAAAAGAAACTATCGTGAAAGGCTCGATCCTTCAAAAAAGGTACATATGCCGCTTAACATAAAATACAGCCCAAGGTAACAATTACAACATCAACAAACTGCATCCTTAGGTCGTCAACTACCCACGAGCTGGATTCCTGATCAGTTTCTATTTTGCAAAACAACAAAGTTTGACTCCTAACGTATAACTAATCATTTCACATTGACTTTATGATTCGTTAGGGTTATATATATATATATATACAACACCCTTACACAAATGCAATATAAGCACATAAAGCAACTGAACACCTTCAAATTTTCATAGATAAAAGAAGTGAAGAAATATAGTAAGCAACAAGATTAAAGCCTCGGTCTAAAACAACAACAACAAAAAAGAGAAAAAAGACAAAACGACAGCAGGAAACAAGCTGCACTACAAATGAGAAATGGCTTCAACACCAACCACCGGTGGCAGGACATGTCTTTAAGTCACAGAGTCCTCAGAGATTTGCGGAAGGTCGAGGCCAGAAAGAGACCAGTCCGATAAGGCAGCCAGCTCAAGTTCAGCCTAGCAGTCAATTTCCATCTCCTTCAACTGAGAAAGTTCGTCAACCGCCTCAAGTCCCCCACTCTTAATATCCTCTAGTAGATCGATATTAGCAATCACTTCCTGAAAACGAATCTTCACACTTATCTTTTGTTTTTCCATTATTTCTCCTTCAAAGCCTTCATGACATTTCCATAGCTTCTGCGAGCCTTCAACGAGAAGCCCAAGAGGGTTTGTGAAAATTCTTATCATATAAAGCTTCCAACTCCGTATTTCTCTTTACCAAAGCAGCGATCTCACGATCTGCGATAGCACCCTCGATCCTGGCTCTCTTCTGTTCTTCATTCACAAACTCTAGTTTGCTGGACCTCTTCTTGTTATCGACCCGTGCATACTCAAGCTCTAGTCTTAGACGCATCTACTCAGACCATCCCGAAATGACTCTCCATCATTGCAACCAACTCATTACTAGCCTCCTTAGCCTAACAATGGCAACCGTGACCTATGAGGAAAATGACCGACGAAAACATGAAGACACGAAAAAACCTTTGCATTTGCAACAGCCATCTTGATCTCTGTCAGAGCACTCAAAGCCATAAGGGAGAAACCTTGAGGCCTGATATAGAGAGCAAGGAGAGCGAGATTCCCTGGATCTTCAGTTACCATACCATCTCTCTCATGAAAAAACTTCAATTTTGATGGGTTGCCTGCTTCTGAACATTCAAGACAGGTATTGGCAATACAACCTTTGCAGTCCGAGCTCGGGTACGTTGAGGCATACTCGATCCAGTCAGGGAATCAGAATCCAAGCTTGAAGAAACATGTGATCCTTGCGGTAGAAGCCATTTTTTGCTCCCCTTTGGGAATCAGGGATTGTGACTAACGACGAATTTGCCGTAACTCCATTCCCTCGAGTCGAATTAGTAGTTCATAATGTCTATTTTCTCGTCATCTTCTTGGCCAACCGATGGGTTGAAATTAAATCAATCGGTTGGACAATATGGTCTCCTGAAAAAGGAGCATTACGATTCTTTAGAGGAAAGAAAAAAACACACTGGCATCAAAAATGTGCAGTGAAGAAAGGACTTACTTGCGACTGGAGCCTGACTTGAGCTGGCATTCATGGGATCTTGAAGCATTGGATCCCTTCCTCCCCCCCCCCCTCGAGGAAGATCGAATGCAGCCCACACTCAGTCATGGTTAAAAAACAACCAATGAGGCCGGCTTCGACGAAGAATCTTGATAAGCCCTTGAAGATTGTCTGTCATAGGCGAGCTCTTCAAAATATCTAAGAAGTAAATTATTCAGATGATATATCCATCCCAAAATAATACAAAAACGGAAGGCAATCAATAAGCAGGAATAACTAATGTCCTCAGTCCAATCTCGAGTGATCCTCGAGATGTCAAAATCTCCTAGGGATGCCTGGTTGATCTTGAAGACAAAGAGGTGTTCACTCCATTTATCATCGCGGTACGTGATTTCCTCTACAACTTGACGACCAGGCCGAGGCAACATCATAAAAGTTACCAAATCCCTATTATTTTGTTTTATCAAGCATAGTTGATGAAGCTCCTCGAGACCAAAGGTCAGTCCCTCTTCGCGAGATCTAACTGATGATGTCAAGAAGTGCCTAAAAAAATTTGGACACATCTGAGCAAACGCCAAACCCAGCTCAGTAAATATCTCGAGTACTGGTTTCAGAATCACGAAAGAGAGACCGTAACCCTCTAAATATGTGGTGTAAGCCCTGCAGTATAATTCCTTAACGGTCTCGGGAGTCTTGTTCCCTAATGCAAGATTGATATTGACAGCAAGGTCAACCTTTTAGTTTTCGTACAATTTATTAAGATCAGAATTCTTAGTGACGAGAACGGGGAATGGACCAAACCCTGTCATCTGACAAAGCTCGTCGAAATAAAAACAGGGAGCAAAAAGGGCTTCAAGAAAAAAAGAAATAAGAGGAAAACCAAAAGTAGAAGGAAAAAAAAATGTCTCCTCGGGTATTTATGAAGAGAAAATGAGGTGGCTCATCCTCAATTTACAAGAAAAGTAATGATAAGCACTATCTCATAGAATCAATCTCAGCCACATGATGAAGAAGTAATCGTTATAGTGAGTTAAGTCATGGTGCGGGTTTTGACACCTGTCAAAAATCATAACCGCCGGTTTCTTCTCCGATCAAGACAATTGTGCCGAGTAGGTATCAAGACTGATGTATTTGCACCATTTTATTCTGATACCTCACTAAAAACGGTTGGGGGGTACAATTGTTGGGCCTGATTTAATACATCAATCAGCATGAATAATAGAAGACGAATATCGACCTAGTGACGATTTGATGCTTGGAGATGGATCTGGTCTCCAGATATCATACACGAGTTCTTTCTCTATTCCCATATATTCTCGTCCTTTCTTTATTAACATTTTTTTATGTGTTCCTTCTCTTGCTAAGAATCTTATATCTGTTTTTCAACTATGTACGTCTAATGGTGTTTCTGTTACATTGACACAAATTTATTACCAGATGAGAGACCTTCAAACAGGGATCCTTCGACTGGAAGGAAAAACCTAAATACGGAACCATACGAGTGTCCAACTCCGAGTTCTTCTCCACGCCCTTCTCTTGCTTTTGCTTCCACCGCCAAAACCAATCTCTCGGATTGGCACTCTCGTTTAGGCCATCCTGCTTTTTCTGTTTTAAAACACATGTTTTAGCTTTAGATTTACCGGTTTCATTGAATGTTTTATTAGACAAGCCTTCAATGCTTGTCTATCAATAAGATGCATAAGTTACCATTTTCCACTTCAACCTGGCAATCCAAACATCCTCTTGATTTTATTTTTTCTGATGTTTAGACCTCACCAACAATTTCAGTAGACGGTTTTAAGTACTATGTCTTATTTGTCGATCATTTTACTAGATATACTTGGCTTTATCCCTTGAAAAAAAAAATCAAGTCTTTGAAGTGTTTACCAGATTTTTATCCTTAGTAGAAAATCAGTTTCAGTTCAAACTTAAGACCTTGTACTCTGATAATGGTGGTGAGTACATTGATCTTTCGAAGATTTAGCCACTCACGGTATCTTACATTTTAAGACCACCTCAAACACCTGAACACAATAGACTAGCTGAGAGACGCCACTGAGATATAGTTGAGACTGGCTTATCTCTTATGTCCCATGCATCGATGCCTTGATCATATTAGACCTTTGCATTCGCAGCTGCGGTTTACTTAATCAACCATATGCCAACACCAGTTCTTCGGCTTAAGGCATCTTTTCAAAAACTGTTTTCTTGAGATCCAAATTTTCAGAAATACTCACGACATAAAAGAAAATGACACAATGAAGGAGAAAGTCGGGGTGAAAGAAGAAAGGCTTCTTCGCTCTACTATTCCTCGACCAACTCGTTCTTCGCTACTATTCCTCGACCAACTCGTGGATCAACGAAAGCTTAATCAGACTCTCACAACATTAGTAATAAGGACACAGTCCATAGTACTGGTGGAAGAAAGAAAAACTCTAAAAAACTTTAATGTCGGGTTTCTTCTGGAATATCCGAGGTTTCAATAAGAAGAAGAAGCATGATATTGTAAAGAAGTGGGTTGAAGATAAAGGTTTTCAGTTTGGTGCTCTTCTGGAAACAAGAGTTAAAGAAGTACGTAGTCGGAGAATCTATGCATCAGTTTTCAATGGCTGGTCTATGATTTCCAACTATGAAGATAATTCGTTGGGTCGCATTTGGTTTGTTTGGCGGTCTGACGCGGGAGTCACGCCTGTTTTTAAAAGTGATCAGTTGATCACAGTGTCTATTGCTCTTGTTGGTGAAGAAGATGAGTTTTTTCTATCTGTTGTCTATGCGCTTAATCTGGACACAGAGAGACACACACTCTGGGAGGATTTGAAGAATCATCACAACTCACCTCTGATTCGAAGTAATCTATGGCTGGTGATGGGGGATTTCAATGAAACACTTGACGTCTCTGAGCACTCATTGCATGTATCGAATACCACGATCACACATGGGATTTGAGAATTCCAGAGTGTAATACAACATTGCTCCTTACTTGATCTTCCATCTCATGGGCTAGTCTACACTTGGAGTAACAAAAGGAGCGAAGGAATAATCTCAAAGAAGCTTGACCGGGTTTTGTTTAATGACTACTGGCTCAACTCTTTTCCTCAGTCGTACAATGTGTTTGAAGCAGGGGTGTGTGTACAAACCATTTACGATGTAGGATCCATTTGAGTTCTGAGCAGAGTCAACCAAAGCGGCCATTTAAATTTGTTAGTGTGGTGGCGGGTCTTGAAGGCTTCTTACCAATGCTGTTGCAGTACTGGATGGCGACGGAACCCATATACTCATCGACCTCATCTTTGTATCGATTCTCTAAAAAGTTGAAGAGCCTGAAGCCCGAGATTCAGGCTTTAGCAAAAGAGAGTATGGGAAATCTCACCACAAAAACGAAAGAATCATATGCGGATCTTTGCTTAAAACAAGAGAAATGTATGCAAAATCCTCCAGAGAGCAACTCAGAAGAAGAAAACAAAGCCTATGAGAGATGGGATAAAGTATCAGGTCTAGAGGAGAGTTTCTTAAAGCAAAAATCAAAGGTGCATTGGCTGAATGTTGGTGACAAAAATAACAAGATGTTCCATAGAGCAGCCACTGCTCGAGACATTCAAAACTCGATCAAGGAAGTTGTATGTCGAGATGGACGAGTCGTAAGGAAACAAGACAAGATCAAAGAGGAAGTAGAGGGTTTCTTTAAGGAATTTTTGCAGCATAAACCAGTTGATTTTGAGGGTATATAGGTGGCGGATCTGAGGGATCTCTTGACCTATCGCTGTTCTGATTCAGTAAACGATATGTTAATTAAAGAGGTCACTGTGGAGGAGATAACTAAAGTACTCTTTGCTATGCCAAGCGATAAGTCTTCGGGACCGGATGGTTATAAAAATGAATTCTTTAAGTCAGCATGGCCGATCATTGGAAAGGAATTAATTATCTCCATCCAATCTTTTTCGAAAAAGGTTTCTTACCTAATGGCATTAACTCAACAATTTTGGCTCTGATACCTAAGAAGACTCCAGCTCGTGAAATGTGAGATTATCGTCCGATATCTTGCTTCAATGTCATCTATAAAGTCATCTCTAAACTCATTGCCAACAGACTGAAGAACACTCTTCCAGATTTCATCGCATTGAACCAATCAGCTTTTGTAAAAGGCAGGCTTCTTATTGAGAACCTCCTACTTGCTACTGAGCTGGTGAAAGATTATCATAAAGATTCAATCTCAAGGCGGTGTGCTTTGAAAATCGACATCTCAAAGGCTTTTGATCCAGTCCAATGGAGTTTCCTTTTGAAAACACTTGAGGCAATGAATTTTCCAGAAAAAATCATTCATTGGATCTCTCTTTGTATCACCACAGCTTCATTCTCTGTTCAGGTGAATGGCGAGCCTGCTGGATATTTCCAGAGTGAAAGAGGCTTAAGGAAGGGATGTTCTCTCTCACCATACCTTTTTATCATATGCATGGACATGCTGTCAAAGCTCTTGGATAGGTCTGCTCAAAGACACCAGCTTGGTTACCACCCTAAGTGTAAGAACTTGGGCCTCACACACTTAAGTTTTACGGATGATATGATGGTCTTCACTGATGGGAGAGTAAGATCAATCGAAAGCATAATGGCTGTCTTTGATTATTTTTCAAAAATCTCTGGCCTAAGGATAAGTATGGAGAAGTCAACAATCTATTATGCGGGTATATCAGAGGAAGAACGACATGAGCTAATCAATCAGTTTTAGCTTGCTACAGGGATATTACCAGTGCATTATTTGGGGTTGCCGTTGCTTACCAGACGGATGCGCACAGCTGATTATGAAGTGCTTATTGAAAAGATTAAAAACCGCATTACTCTATGGACAAACCGATTTCTCTCTATGGCTGGGAGGTTACAGCTTATTGGATCAGTGCTGATGAGTATCGTAAACTTCTGGATGACTGGATTTAAGTTGCCGAGCCAATGCATTAAGGAGATTAATAGCTTATACTCTGATTTTTAATGGTCTGGACCAGTTCTGAACACAAAGAAAGCAAACGTATCATGGGATGTTGTTTGTCTACCAAGGAAAGAAGGAGGCTTGGGGCTTAGGTCACTCAAGGAGATGAACAAGGTACTCTATCTGAAACTAGTGTGGAGGTTTGTCTCATCTCAACCCTCGCTGTGGACTAACTGGATCCAAACATACTTAATAAAGAGATGAACTTTCTGGACAGTGAAGAATACAACTTCTGCAGGATCTTGGATGTGGCGGAAGTTGTTAAAATACAGAGACATTGCAAAACTCTTTCACCAAAAGAAGTTAGGTGATGGTAACAACACTTCCTTCTGGTTTGGTTCTTGGTCCTCACTAGGATGCCTATTTGATCTTACGGGAGCACGAGGATGTATTTATATGGGAATCCCCTCAACAGAAACGGTCTCATCGGCTTTGCACATGCGATGTCGGCGAAACCACCGTATAAAGGTGGTCATGGAGGAACAGAGGAGGAAACTATATAATGCGGCTGAATATTCTGTTTGGAAGAGTTTGTCGAACACATATAAGTCTACTTTTAACACTAAAAGCACATGGAATCTACTCCATCACGAACGAACTACGGTGGAGTGGTGTAAAAGTCTCTTGTTCAAGAATCATACTCCAAAGTTTGCATTCTTCACTTGGCTTGCCATTCATGATCGACTCTCAACGTTGGACCATATGATTCGTTGGAACTCAGGAGTAAGCTCAGCTTGCATCTTCTGTCGACAGCATGAAACTCATGATCATCTATTTTTCGCATGCTCTTATTCTGCTGCTGTTTGGTTACAACTCATGGGAGGTCTACTGCGTACTCGTTTCACAACAATATGGGAAGACATGATGGAGCTCATGCTTGACAACAGTCCGGATACGATCACAGTTTTTATTACACGTTATGTTTTTCAGATTATCATCCATTCTATTTGGCGTGAGAGGAATGATAGAAGGCATGGATCAAATCCGATAACCATTCCAGCATTTGTAAAGATGTTGGACAGGAAAATTTGCAACAAATATCTCTCTTTCCAAAGTCTGGGGGATATTACTTATGCTGCAAGTCTAAGGGTGTGGTTTGTTACACGATGATAAAAGAACGAACAAAGGTGTTTTTTAAACTTCTAGTCTTTTGATCTCTATAGCACTTGATGCAAACACTGTGTACTCAAAGTGTTTGGTTGTCTTTGTTTCCCTTAGTTGAGACCTTATGCATCTAACAAAATTGATGATCATTCTACTCCATATGTTTTCTTAGGTTATTCTATCACGCAAAGTGCGTACTTCTGTCTTGATCATACCACATCTAGGATTTACACTTCTTGTCATGTTGTATTCCATGAAACTGTCTTTCCATTTAGTTTTGCAGGAAAACTAACATCTGCAGCGTCTCAGTCGACTTCCATTGAGGATATATCAGCTCCCACTTCAACCGTTTTCCCAACAATGATATATCAACAAACAAAAGCGCCAACAGCACCTACACCTGCAGTACCTCCAACAGAGACAACAGATCCTGCAGCACCTGCAGTACCTCCACCAGCAGTACGTGCAGTACCTCCTGCAGCACCTGCAGTACCTCCTGCAGCTCCTGCAGCACCTGCAGTACCTACATAAATGCATACGACTACTACTACTGAACAATAACACACCATCAATCATCGGCACCACAGCCACCAAGAATGAGCACCAGGAACCGCAAACCTGTTCAGAAACTCAACCTCCATACCACAGTCCAACATCCAACATACACTAAACCAAAATCGGTTGCATAAGCTCTCAAAGATCCTTATTGGAGAGCTGCAATGCAAGCTGAGATTGATTTCTTATTTTGCAATAAGACTTATACTTTGGTTACTCCTTGCCTCAAATATTATTGGTTGCAGGTGGATCTTCATCATTAAAAGGCTATCTAATGGAGCAGATTCAAAGCTCGGCTTGTTGCAAAGCGTTTTAATCAACGCCCTGGCATTGACTTTCATGACACATTTAGCCCAGTCGTAAACCTAGGAACCATTCAACAAATACTTTGTATTGCTGTCTCACGCCACTGGCCACTGAGACAACTCGATGTTGACAATGCATTCTTACAAAGTCGCCTTGCTGATGATGTGTTTAGGGCTTAACCACAAGGTTTTCAAGACCTATCTAACCCTAAAGATGTATGCAAGCTCCACAAAGCGATATATAGTCTCAAGCAAGCTCATAGGACTTGGTACAATGAGCTGAACACGTTTCTTCTTCAGTATGGGTTCACAAACTCATTGGTTGATGCTTCCCTCTTCGTGTACAATCACAACAACACACTGCTCTATATGCTGGTTTACGTGGATGACCTGATAATCACCAGAAGCAACACTGCTACTTTAATAGATTTATCCAAACGTCTTTATCTAACCCAAACTCTTAACAATGCAGATCTCCTTCACAAAACAAAGATGTCTGACGCCAAATCTATGCCAACACCGATGTGTCCATCCACAGCACTCATGCTACAAAGTGGTGATCAACTCCTGTTAGGATCAGAGTACTGTGTGGTTATTAGAAGTCTCCAATATCTCTCTCTCACAAGACCAGACATCACCTACTCCGTCAACAAACTCTCCCAATTCATGAATCTCCAACGAACTAACCATTGGACTGCTGCAAAATGAATATTACTTTACTTGGCTATCACACTTCACCAAGGAGTCTTCTTCTCGGCTCACAACACACCATCACTCCATGCATTCACTGATGCGGACTGGGCGGGCAATAGAGATAACTACACCTCTAATAGAGCATACATTGTCTACTTTGGCGAACACCCTATTGCATGGTCCTCTAAGAAGCAAACATGCATGACTCGTTCATCAACCAAAGCTAAATATAGATCAATAGCCTCCAGAACGACAGGAGTGTGTTGGATTCTATCTCTTTTGCGTGAACTAGGAATCAAGGTCACAACGACACCAACAATTTACTCAGACAAAAATGGAGCAACTTACTTAAGTGTAAATTCAGTCTTTCACTCTTGGATGAAGCACTTGGCTTTAGACTACCATTTTGTTTGACAACAAGTCCAGTAAGGCACATTTAGAGTCACACATGTATCACCTCAGGATCAGCTGGCCGACATTATGACGAAACCTCTCTCACGTGCCAGATTTCAGGATATGAGTATCAAGATTGGAATCACCAAGGGTGTTCCATCTTGATGGGGCATATGGTAGAGTATTCACACAATCCTCTTGATTGAGCTAGTATTATCACCTCTGTAAATTCTGTATATTTTTAACTTTCGATGTACTATGTCGATGACACTGATATAAATCTACGACTGCAATATCAATTAAGTTATCTTCCATATTCAACAAATTTCACTACCCAAAAATCTAAAATATATCTGAAAAAACGATTCTCCATTTTTTTTTTAAAAATGCATGGTATTTAATTTATTTTTCTTCAAAATTTGGGTGGTATACGTAATGTATAAATTGAACATATATTGGTATTTTGTACATGTTTTTGCCATTTCCCGTAAAACTAATTTATTAAAAGTATATAATTATAAAAAAAATACGTTACAGAAAATATCAATGATTTTTTAGTTATAACTAGATATTTCAGTAGTCTGGTCATTACTTACAATTAGACCCTTTTAATTTAAGAAGGAAAAAAATAGATTTTTTTGTGAGTTTGCAAAGATGGCTTTTGGAACATCGGCGTTGGAATTTCGTTTCATATGTGTTTCTAGTATTATGGTTACATTCTGGTTGTTTTTTCTCTAAGTTTCCGGGGATATTTTCATTTTTATCCGGATTTTGTAATCGAGGATATACTCCTTTACTCCGAGTTTTTGTTGTAATCGTTATTGAAGATTATTCACCGGGTTTTAGAGTAAACCTTTTGGAAGAGATCTCTTCCGGAACAAATTTAACCAAATAAAAGGATCTATCTTTATTTGAAAAACTTTTATTGTATAGGCAATGAAGGTGATTGCAGCATGTTGTGATATATGAAACCAATTTAATTGTTAAAAAGCATGAAACAAGATCACTCTGATATTTTGATGTATTGTCATCATCCAACCAAATTTTGGTATGGACTTCATCATTGATTTCTCTTGTAATCGTATTTGTCAAATCATATTTTCTAATGGGTTAGATTATTTTCTCAAAAGCTTGTTTTTCCTTTCTTGATGAAATGTATCATATCAACTATTATGTTATTGTCTTTGATAGACAATATCAAATAAAATAATTTTTAGACAAAAAAATAATAATTCACAAGTACACATAAGTTTATTCTACATTCAAATGATATTTTAAATTTATATATATTTCTATTTTACTATAATAAAATCTTATAAATTCTTAATTCCTATTGTTAAATAACTAATTAAATTCATATTTTATTAGAAATATTATCATAAATATTAAATTAAAATGAAATAAAATTGTTACACTATTTAAATTGTCGAATATGTAAAAAGAACAATTTCTTAACATCTAAATTAATATAAATTATAAAATATAACAAAATGAGAGTAATGTATTTTTAAAACTCAAAAATTTTAGCTTACAGTGATGTTTTCATCACAAAAGAATAAAACTCAAACATGTAGAAACATATCAAAAATTAAAACGAAATATCATAATTTTTATTAATTTTAATTTTATAGGAAAGACACGGGTGAGAATTTAGTAATGATTAAAATATTTAAAAATAAAAATTCATTGTGGTGTTGGGGATAATTAATTCATGAAGTAATTTCTCTTGTTTAGAGTAAGACGCATATCTTCTCCTTCTGCTTAAACGACTTACCCTTCGGATCACGTTTTCTCTTACCTCTAGGTATAACAAAAAAAGTTTTACTAAATAAATATTTTCCATATTTCAGGATATGAAATGATTTAACAAATTTTGACTCAAATATCTATAAAATAGGGCTTATAAACTCTAGAAGAGGATATCAACTATTTTCCACTTTCGACTATAGAAGCACGCATCTAGAATTAGGATTTCAAACCAATACATAGTACTCTTGTTCTACTGATCAATAAAACAACATCTTTATTTATTCGTCTTATTTTACTGCATCACTTCATGTTTTCGTAGTATCATGAAGAACCATATTTTATTTGACCTTAATAATTTGGCTCTAGAAAAAAAGCGGCTAACCAGAACTACGTGAACATGAGCAGAAGTGAACATAGAAACCCTTAGCCACTGTGTCTAAAGTCGATTTACGAGCCCAGCTCGAGCCTTGTAGAGGCAAATCATTGAGATGACTTCCCCCAGAGAAAACAAAAACACCCCCACAAGTGATCCCAAAATTATCTCAGAGATCTAGACCCTGGAAGAAAAGATGGAAGTATACTCCAAGCAGTTGGAGTAGAGCGTACACAATTTATTGCAACAGCAATCCAAGAAATTAGTTCTCCATCCCTCAAAACTACGAGAAAGAAACAACACATGATTTGAACATGCGTTTGACCTATGCAGCCCTTGAGTACTCCGGCTAGAGTAGACAAAATGAATTAACGGGCTACCAGTGAATGTAGAACCAACTGAAATAACCGTGAATACATAATGTGTTAACCCGACCAAAGATGAGGACGATTCATACACATATACTGATACCTAGATGTGGGAAGAAGTTGCGGCCAATAAGTTGGCAAAAAACACTTACTTGGAAGAGGTCTTCTCTAAGAAATTTGTGGCAGTCCGCACCCTCAATAGAGAGATTCTCTCGTGTCGCTCCTCCAACCATAAGGAGTGCTCCAAGTTCTACGAGATAACCCGTTTGCAGATGAGATTGCCCTGATCGAGATGCTGAGAAAGTTTTGTTTCCAAAATATGAGAATGGATGACGAAACTAGTGATCCAAAAAGTAATGTAGCTCAGTACAAGCAATGTATGCTTACTACAACTATCCAAAAATAACTCTAGCAATCTATCATGTTCAAGGGTTTCAGCTCAACTCTCATCTTGTCTATCCTGCAATGGTACATCAACTTGCCCAACGGATCAATACATTCATTCGCATCTCTAACCGACCAGTTTGTAGAAACATTTGTGTGCACTGTGAACCAAGTTGAACCCTGTGTAGCTATATATCACGCTTCAAACATGAAAAGATATCCAACCCGAGATGTAATGCCTTGATAGTAATTTCTGCATTCAAGAGAGACATGCTGCTTGATGATGATTTGTAAAAGAGTTAATAATGTACTAATGCTGAACTATGGAGGACGTCATATCCCGAACATGGGCATAAGTAAAATGGGAGGAGGATTCAGAATACTAGTCCAAGTATTCCAAAAGCATGAATCCCAATGTCCTGAGAAATGAGAAAAACGAAAAAGATGACAAATCCTAACATAAACCAGATAAAAAAGCAGAGAAATAAAATTGTGGGAGATACCACAATCTACCCATAAACAAAATTGAAGGAATGGTAGTATTGACATGATCGTACATCTCCAATTTCTCAATCTGAAATCAGAATTATTCAACGTTCTGAGATAGATGGGTTCCCAAATTAAATGATTCCAGAAATCTGAAACATTTTGAAATATAAATTGATGGTGTGAATTTTATAGTGACCGTTATCATAAAATAAAAGATTGCATCTTACTGAAAGTAGAAGTCAACAAACTAGTAAAAAAATACTTCTAGAAATTTTTCTTCGACAAAGCCAAGAACCTCTCAACAACAAAAATAAGAACAATCAACTAGCAAGAATTATTCTTGCTTTACCACTATAACATGATAGAGTAAATCAACGTAATATTTATGGTGAGCGGCTTTCGAAAAATCCTTTTTAGTTTTATATGGGCTTTTAATAAGAGACAATGTAGTTCATACCAAAGTCCAAATCTTATTATTGATTAATTTGTTAAGATTTCAAAGGGAAAGGGGCATCGTCGGAAAGCGCAAAAGTGGGAAGAGAAGCGGAAAAATATATGAGAAGAAAGAATCACACGTTCCATCCCTGGATTCAACTTTTTCCAACCTCATGGGCTTTTATTTTAGCATTTATCTTCTATTATTCTTTTCTTATTTCCTTCATTTATCTGTCCCTACATAATAATAAACATTTAATATTTAAAAGAGTTTTGTCAAATATATTTAATTTCCCTTCATCTTCCCTCAGCGTTTACCAACCAAATAAAAAGAAGGCCAAAGGTGGTAGATGCATGAGCCTCAAACACCACCACAACTCTAAACTCATTAAACTCTTTTCCTTCTTTTCTTTTGTTTCTTCTCAACAAGTATATCCAGACCCTTCTTGTCACTTACCACCTTCTTCTCTTCCCCTCTTTTTAAATGTAATCCAATTGTTCTAGTCCTGAATTGTTCTGATTTTGGCTCAAAATTTCCGTTTTCCTGAAGAAAAACTTCTCCGGTTTTACCCCTTAACCAGTTTTTTTCCCCTCAAGCTTTGATTTTGATGCAATGGATTTGCTTCTTATGAGTTTTTATAGAATGTGTATGTTTTAGTTTTGTGGTTGACTGTTTCTCTAATCCTGGCTCCTTGTGTTTGTTCTCTTCTGAGATTGGTGTCTTCTTGATGCTTTTTCTTTTCCCTGCGTTGTTTTACTATTTGTGAATCTATGGAAATGGCGGTGGTGGTGGTAGGTTTGGTTTCTCATTGAGGGGTTGACTTCATTTGGATAAAAAGTCTTCGGCCTTTATAATTCAATCAAAACACAGATTCATTAGACTTGTTGATCGGTTTCTTGACTTTTGGATCTAGTTGTTAACATTTTTGCATTTGTAGTAAATTCATCTCATATTTTATTAATTACTTGTTTTGCGTTCTTCTTTGGATCTATCATTGCTTTGTTTAGTGTCTATGCTTCTATGGTTTATTTTAAGGTTGCAAGCATTTTCCCTCTATGGAATTATGTTTCTGTGAGCTTGATTAGTGTTTTGTTGTGACTTATAGCAGAGAAGTAAACAGTTTTAAAAGTCAATATGGTGAGCTTAAGAAGGCGCAGGCTACTGGGACTTTGTTGTGGTAAAAATATGTTCTTGACTATGCTATATTTGTCCAACATTAACATTGTGCAATGTTTACCAACCTTCTTTTTTTTTTTTTTTTTTAATCGTTGTAGGACCGAATGGTTATGTGACACCGCTTCCTTTTCTAACTGCTGAGGAGATGATCACTGGGATTCCAAATCCTAATGGCGTAGCAGCTTATAGTCCCGGGTTTAAGGAGGAGGTAATGAGAAATGAAGACTTTATGCTTTTGCTAATTGTATATGAATGTGGAAGAAAGAGCATTTTCTTAAATTAATCTCAACTAACTCTTCAGCTATTCAGGCAAAGTGGTCATAGGTCCAACTATTATAATGAAACTATGGTCTTTTCATTTAGTGATTTATGATCGGTAGGACATGACGAATGTGGTATTATGGTCGCTCAGTTTTCATATATCAAAATCATGAAGTCATCCGTTTGGATTCAAGTCTTCCTATCAGTGAACTGCATATATCGAGACCTTACTTGTTTTGGTTTTGCAGAAAACGCCTATTGAAGAAGGGTCACGCTCCCAGAGGCAAAGAACTCCTTCAAAATATATAATGCAATTCAGGTCTGATTCCTCAGCTATTTCACCAGATGATTCTGGTTCCATGTCTCCTAAAATAGAGCAAGACGTATGTGATTCAGGTCTGGTTTCTCACAATGAAAACTTGTAATGACTGAGATGAGTATAGACTTGGCCAATTATTTCACCCTTTTTTTTTACAGACCAGCCGCTGAAAAGAAGAAAGCGGCATAGAAGAAAGCAAGTAAAAAACCAAGAACCATGTTTGATGAGAGGTGTCTATTACAAGAACATGAAATGGCAAGCAGCCATTAAAGTTGAGAAGCGACAGATCCACTTGGGAACTTTCTCTTCTCAAGAAGAGGCTGCTCGTTTATACGATAGGTAAAGTAAATTTCTTTTTTTTTTTTTTTTTTTTTGAATCAGATTCTTTAATGTTTGATTCAACTATATATCACTTCCATTGACAACGGTTAACTCTGTTAGGGCTGCCTTCATGTGTGGAAGGGAACCAAACTTTGAGCTCTCTGAAGAGGATAAACGAGAACTCAAACAACAAAGCTGGGAAGGGTTTTTGGCTTGCACACGCCGAAAAATTACTAACAAAAGTATTCTTTTGATACTAAAGCAACCATAATATATGTTTTCTCTCTAACCAACTTTAGCTCTGCTCTCTGAATATTACAGAACCTAAGAGAAGGATGGAGCAAGCGGAACTCGAATTAGGGGAGTTGGGGGTGTAACTGATGATAAGGAGAACAATGTTGGTTATGGTACGCTGTTTACCTGAAGAAAAAGAAGAACGAGATTCACAAAACGTAACTCTTCTTGCAGACATCCCTACAGCTTTTGGCAGAGGGTAAAGAGACTCGAATAGAAAGAAATGTTAAATACAAGAGGCTTAAGAGACGTATCAAATAATTGATATAGTTTTTTGTAGTTATATTTATTCAGACATGATTTACGTAGTTACTTGATATTATATATTACAAAGATTTAGTAAATTTGTTTTAGAGAAATGACCTTAAATAGTCTCATATCAAACTTTTCATCCAGATATAGATTCTAAGGCCTAACTTGACATAAATGTTTCATCTAAGGATGGTTAATTACTAGATTACCTTCATTTTGATTTAATTTAAATTATTAATTAATAAAATAAAAAACATTTGAAAATCGTTCATCTCCTTTTTCGTATTGTCGAAAGTGACGAAGCTGTACCGTGTATCCGTATCGCCTCCGGTTTATACGATATAATCGTCTACGCATCGCCTCCACATCGTCTCCGTCATTGTCTGCGCGTCGCCTCCGATCCGTCGTCGTGTGCGCATCACCTCCGCATCATCTCCGATCCGTCGTCGTCTCTGCATCTCATTATCTCATGTTTCTGTATCTGATCAAGGTATTATCATTTCATGTTCATTATAATTTGATGATATGTTGTTGCGATTGGATTTCTAGTTGTTTTGAAACTTCAGATTGGATTGTCGTCATCATCACTTTCTAGATTCACGATTTTTTATTTGTTTTTGATTATTTACTTAAATGTGTTTTCGATTTGAGATTTGCTTGTGATTTTTAACAGATTTTCGAAATATGGCTGAAACTTTTTGTGTTTGTGGAGAATGGAGTTCAAAAAAAATCTCTACAGTGGGAGTTTAATGTGGATAGGAATAGGAATGTATCTTTTATGTACCTAGAAGAAGATCTTTGGTATGTAGATTTGATGAAGATGGTATCCAAACATTTTCGTATTCAAGAGGGAGAAATAAGTTTAAGTTATGGGATTTTGTTGGACTTGAACAATATTGTCGAAGATTTTCCCCTAATCTCCATAGGAAATACTCGTCAGCTCAAAAGTTTTATTGGCAAGATCAAAGCATTTGATGGTACTTGTTGGTTGTGTGTTAAGGTTTGTTGCTTTATATCAACTACATTATTTCCGTTAGTTTTTCTATTTATGTACGAAAATTTCCAAACAAATTGAATTATGCAGGTTATTACTGATTTGGCTAGCTATAACAAGAAAACTAGTGATACATTTGCTTCTCCAGTTCCTTTGAATTCTATTCCATTTTTCATAACTACTGTGCAGAGAGAAAAACATGTACATCATTTCGATTTTTTTTTTATTTGTGTTTGTATGATGTTCTTATTTCTTAGACTATTCATAATAGACTTCATAATAAGCAAACTAGTGATACATTTGCTTCTCCATTTTTTTTAATGCTATTCCAGTTTTTGGTTCTATTGTGCATAGAGAAAAAGAAGTACATCGTTTATAATATCTTTTTGATTTGTGTTTGTATGATTTTCTTCTTTCTTAGACTATTCATGATAGCCTTGCTAATCATGTACTAATCCTTTCTAAACAGCTTGAATTTTGCAGAATCTTCATTGTCAAAGTGTCTCTGCAGTTCCTCTTAATGCTATTCCGGATTTAAGTCATGTACATATTGAACTTTCACCAACCACGAGAGAAGATGGTGCTATTGAGGTGAATAAATATTTTAAGAGCAAGTGAGAGTTAATGTTTAGGATGAAGAAATGGGCTTTCTAGTGGAAGTTTGAGTACAAGACTGTATGTTCTAACAAATCAAGAGTTGTATTGTGGTGTGTTGGTGACAATTGCTCGTGGAGGATGCGTGCCATCAAGCTACGTTGTTCAGATTTTTTCATGGTTAAACAGTATGTGCATGAACATACATGCGATACAACACATAAGAATGCGAACCACATACAAGCATCTGCAAAGTTGTTGGGTTCTTTGATATGCAACAACTACGAAGAAAAAAAGAAGGTCTGAAACCTAAACAGATCATTGAACAAGTGAGGAGACAGCATGGTGTTCATATCAACTACAAACAAGCTTGAAGAGTGAGAGAAGAAGCTCATGTTTTTGTTAGAGGGACTCTTGAAGATATTTACTACAATCTGTCAAAGTGGTTGTGCAAAGTCAAAGAGAAAAATCATGGATTTTTAACTTACCTAAAGAAGGATGCTAATGGAAAGTTCAAGTACACATTCTTTGCTTTTGGTTCATCGTTAAGGGGCTTCTCAATAATGAGGAGAGTTATTGCAGTAGATGGTACATTTCTGAAGGGAAAATTCAAGGGAAATTTACTGGCAGCTTGTGCTCAAGATGGGAATTATCATCTATATCCTCTTGCCTTTGTAGTAGTTGACTTAGTAACTGTTGAGTCTTGGACATGGTTCTTTAGAAGTCTGAGTTAAGTGATCCTGATGCTTTTGATCTTGTGTTTGTATCAAACAGAGCTATTTCTATTGCTTCAATACTTGAGAATATTTATCCCTTAACCCACTTTAGAATTTGCAGGATTCATTTGCTTTCTAACATCACACCTAAATTCTCAAATACTGGTTTGTTACCTCTGGTAGAAAGTGTTGTTAATGCCTACAAATTTCAAGAATTTAATTTTATCTTCAGTGACATAAATGATAAATATCCTGAGTTGGCTAAGTATTTGGAAGATTCAGATTTTTGGAAGTGGGCAAGATGCTTTGCGCCTTCAAACATGTACAATATCATGACCAAAAACATTACAGAGTTCCTTAATTCTATGGTGAAGCTTTTCTCGTGAGTTGCCACTGATCTTTCTCCTTGAGACGATTAGATTGACCCTCACAACTTGTTTTTTTGAGCGACGTGAAGCTACTGCAAAAAAATAAGCATCTAGTTACCCCAAATATAGTACCCCAAATGTAGTATAGAAGTTGATATCCAGGTTTGGTGATGCAATGAAGCTTGTGGATATATGACTATTTGAAGAGTATTAGGATAAGCATGTGGTAGTGGTGATCGAAGATGCATTAGTCTACTCCACATGAGGAGTGTGATGGTACTTGATAGTAGCTTGATAAGTTGTGTGAGAAGAAGTGTTTGCTAAGTTGATCAATGGAGTGCAACGGTTAATGACAGATTTCTATCCAGAAGAGAGTGAGTGTTCCAGACAATAATGATTTCAAGGACGTGATCTTTGGGCAAGCTCACTATTTGTGGTATTTTGTACATATGGATAGCACAAAGATATATCAAGATGAAATAAGAACAACCACAAATCGGGTTGAAGAATGATGTTGTGATATGGATGTTTCAATTAAGGTCGGTTAGACGAGAGAAGTGGAAGGTGAATCTATAGAGAACTGATGCAAGAGTTACATAAACCAGAATGGAAATGGGACATAGTAACGACATAACTTGTTAGATTGCCAAGGACATGGTGATCAACCTTGGTTGTGTGCTTAGGTGTTCGGATAAGAAGAAAAATGGGAAGGCACCTACCAATGGTCGTATACGCTGGCGAGAATATCAACCACTCAAGCACAAAGATGTTCCCGTATGAGGACTGAATGGGTGACCATGTTAGTCGCCTTATGCTAGAACAAAGTGGAAGATAACCGGGATCTAAAGTCAAAGATGATCTTGGAAACTGCTATGCACATGGAATTGCTTATTGTGGAACTGGGGGACGTGTGTGACATACAGATGGGTTTACCGGCAAGCGCAATAAGGATCTAGAAATTGCATAAGGAATGCAAGGCATTCGAAGATGAAAACACTTTTGGAGAATCTATTATATAATGAGAGAGTTGTGCTCTCTCCTGAGGCTGCCACGTCAGCATATGGTGGGTCCCACACAATATTTTTTTGTAAAAATAATTATTTGCATGCTTTAAGAGTCGAACCATGCACCTCTCAGTGCTTATTTGATTGACATAACCAACTGAGCTACAAGAGATTTTGTAAAATGGACGGTCGAAGTTTTATTTATTCTTTACGAGACCGGAAACACATGCATCCATTATAGTTGGGATTGCGGGTCAATCTTGACCCGCCAACCGCATATCGTTTCTTTTTTTTTGTTCAAAATTCTGACTCGCCTAATCCACTAACAAAAAGTCTTAAATATGCACCCGCCCCACTAAACTTACGGATAAGCCGCAAGACACGCATATAATATTAAATTGAATAAAATAATTATTTTATTATATATTAAATATTTTATATAAAAATAATTCAAGTAATATTTAAAATTAAAATAATATTTTTATATGCTTTTACAATGTATTTCACTCTTTACAGTTTTTGCGGTTTGATGGGTATATGCGACTCAATTTTTTCCGACTCGCACCCGTTCTGCTTAAAATCGATTCAACCCGCAAATGCACCTGTATATCAAAAATTTTGAATCGATCAACCCACATCCGTTCCGTGTTGGATTAATGCGGGACCAACAAGTAATGACTCAAATTCTCAGCTTTAACTTCCATGTTTCCCCTAAGGATCGGTATTGTTTGTAAATCCCGTATTTTTCAATGGACCTTATTTTTAATTCATTTAATAGGTCCACTTGATCCATTCTACGAAAACGTACCTTGCAATGATATATCTAGGGTCTCACCAAACCTTTGAGAGAGATATAGAGGCTAATCGCTATCAATTAGAAAAACAATAAAAGAAACATACAAATAACAATCACCACAAATATAACTCAATATCACACCCCCAAAAAGTCACTCTAACTTACACTAACCAACACATACTGCAGTTGTAACAAGTTCTTGACTTAATTAGGCAAGTGATTATGAGGAATCAGAATACTTTGCATCAGAGGTAAATCGACTAAACCTTTAGGGGGGTCACATGACACCCTTAAAATGATCAAATAAGTTAAATTGTGTAGGTTTCGGTAAAGAATTTCTAGCAAAAATTTTTGCTCTCTTCCCATTAACACCCTAAAAAGCAGAGATCAATTCCCCTTAGACACCTTTTCATTTTATTTTTAATTGTATATATATGACCCCAGTTAAATACTGGGTTGGATCCGCCACTTCAATTAGAGAGGTAATAAAAAAACATTAATTAAGTTCGAATTGTTTAACAAATCGAACTTTCTAATACCTCCATGATAGTTGATGACAAATTTATAACTTTCTATCCGTTTGAAATTATTAGTTTGGAAGGTAGGTTTGTCATTTACGGGACTAATTACATTTGATTTATTAGAAAACTATTGAAGACCAACTATATTCAATTAAATCAACTTCATGTTCACCTAAATTCAGTTAAATTACTATATTTAGATTCAACCAAAAAACAAATTTAATTAAATTTAATTAAATAATTAAACACAATTTAGATCGAAACAAATTTTTACTAATCATCTTTCCTAAGTTTTTTATATATAATTAACTTTATATATTATTTTCAGTATAAATAATTATAAAAAATAAGTACACACCATGTTGTAATCAAAACTTTCAATAATTTTCTAAACTCAAACATTAAGTTATTATTTTATCCTCAATAGTAATTTGGCATGATAAAAAAATAAACTCACTACAATTTGAATATATATATGTTTTTGGTTTGAAATAATTATAAAACAAAAATAATTTATTACATTTATTTTTCAAACTAAATAACAAATATATCCGGTTTTTATCCATTTAACCCATTTATGTTTTTAGTTCACGTTTCATTTGGTTCTCCATCTGTTCCGTATGGATTTAAAAATACATAATCTATGCGACGTTTCTAAAAAAAAAAAATTATATAGCGGAACATTAATATTTCGGACCCCGCGCTTGCGCGGGGGCTATGAATCCTAGTTGATTTAGGATTTAAGTTAAAGATGTTATGATTGTGGTATGTGGGGTCATTTGTGATTGTAAGATGATTGATGTGGTGGCATGTCAGTTGGAATGCCACAAGGAATACCTTATTTCCTGTGATTTATTTTTTGTCGGACTTGTACAAGTGTTTAGATGACTTGAGTCGACTCTTTAAAAGCCACCAGTAGAGGTGTGTCGTAATGTATTAGTAGTCAGAAAGAGTATTGAGTTTAGACTGCAAGGAAGCGGTAGTTATGTGTTTCAGACATGGATGGTCATGGTTTGATAAGAAAGGGATAAGATCCAAGAAGACGTTTAGATCTAGGTGAGGATCACCATATTGAAATGTATACATGAACCCGATGGATTGCAAAGTGCCAAGTTGTATATGGGAACCAGAAGACTCATCCGGATTTGAGATGTCTTTGGTTTAAGGTTTCGACAAGCTGAATTGGGGGTCAAATTCCCACTAAGTGGGGGTGCAAAGCTGTGCAGAAATCCCAAGCTGTCAAGCCTTCAAGCCGTCACCGTGGAACCCTAGCCGCTAACCGCTTCCTTTGACGACCACCATCACCACCGACGAGTCTCTGCCACCATTGTTGTTGCATTCTCATTTTCTCTTGTTCTTGTTCATAAGATTTGAGAAGTAAGTATTCTTCCTCTTCGTTCTCCCCAACGATTTGTCACCGGATGGGACAAATCTGATTCCTAATCCCTTTGTTGAGTGCGAGACTGAAGATCTGTGGGTATGTGACTATTTTCTTCTTCTTCTCCTAGATCTGGATCCGTGTCGATGAGTCAAGATAAGGTGAGGATCCGACCCTGAACTCTTATCATATCCTGCAAGCCTTCATGAATCAGTCCCTTGTTAATAAAGTCTAGGTGTAGTTAAGATCTATTTGTATATGTATTGTTTGCTTGTTAAAACTGTTAGATCAAGTTGCTAATTTGTGTTGATGTGATAAAAGCACATAGATCTGTTAGGTTGTTCAAGGATAAACCGGTTGTGTGAATTATGATGATGAGATGTGTGTCATGGTGAGACTAAGTGTTTGGGTATGTGAATGATGGATGTGTGTGGTTGTGACATCGAGAACGGGTATGGTCGTGTGGGGATGTGTGGATGAGGAATGTGGCGCTGATATGATCTAGTCATGCCGAGTCTGGGCATAAGTGACTATGGGACTCGAGAATTAACAGTGACGGGATGAGTCAACGAGGCCATGAACGGGTAATCACATAGAAGCTACGGATCGTAGCCCGGTTTGGACGCCCGTAGGAAATGTAGCAAAGGGGGTTCAGGATGGCTCCCCCGGGCGTGCGATAGGTCATGGAGGTCTAAGTTGCATATTGTTTGTTGCATGTAATCCTTATTAGCTTGTGATGGTGTTGAATATTTGCTTGCCCTGATACGAGTTCGTAGGTTCCTATAATTTACCCTCACTGAGTAATCTCAATTACTTATCTTCTCTTTTGCAGGTACGAATGAGGAGGTTGAGGACTAAGAGTACGGTGGTGACATCTTTTGGATTTTTAATTTACTTTTATGTTATTCATGAATTTAAAGACTATTTCTTCGTGTTTCCGATTTTTTATTAATTATAAATTTATGTAAGACAATGATTTTAATAGAATAAAAAAGGTTTGGACTCAATAGAATTTAACTGAAGTTCAAGTATGATATTCGAGGACGTGGTCCTTACATGCTGCATAAGCTCCTTCAAATAGAAAAAAGATTCGCCCTCAAATCTGAACTATGGTTGTTAACAGCAGACTGAATCCTTTTCTGCGCTCCCCTTGACAATATTGGAACTCATCACTCACTTCAGCATAAGAAATTGCAACACATCTTACTATGGAATATTCAACCACATGCTCCATTTTAGAACTTCTACCATTGTTAATAAACCAATAGATAATATGTGTTTTCCACCCACTTACATCTGAATCTACATCGGGTCCTTCGTTAAGAAATGTTGGAGACACCTGGCTGAACATTTTCTCAGTTGACAAGAATGCACTGAAATATAAAATGAAACATGTCTTGGTTTAGGTACTCCAGTACAACCTCCATGTAAGTTAATTTTACATGAACCCTAAGATCTTTAAACATTTAGGTTAATCAAATAATAGAAACATATGAATGTTTGTAGACTTACCTGCATTTATTGTGTTTAAGAGATCTTCCTGAATGGATTGAATCTTGAATAAAAGATGAACATCTCGATCTTTTCTTAGGAACTATTAGGTTTCTTTCGCCTTACCTATAACGTTATGTGTTGCTTTTAGGATATCTTTATGATGGTCGAAATATAAGTATTTATAAGTGGAGAGAGGACCTAATTCCTCTTTAGGGTTTCCTTTAGATTAATCTCAACCGTCCATCAAGGTAGAGATAAATTAGGAATTACTCCTTTATTTCCAATTTCATTGGTCACCAAATATATTAAAGAATAACAATATTCCAATAAAAAACGGATAACTATAAGACCATATAATAGGAGAAAGGAAATATTCCTTACAGTCTCCCACTTGGTCGTTTGTAAGATCCACTAATGTTTTCTTTATGGAATCATATGGCCGCATAATATGCTATAACTATATTTTCATTTGGTCATCATAAGTGTCTTGACTAATCTATTAATCAATGAGAGTCATGACGATCGCATATCGTTCTGCAACATGATCCCTTCCATGGACTACCGCATTGACTACCTTCATAGTTAGACCATAAACAAAAGTAGGAGTATCGTAATGGTCCCTTTAATGTCTTTAAATAAAGACTCATTCTGTTATTATCAATCCAACCAAGAATAATGTGTGTGCACATTGGAAACGGAATATAAAAGATGTAAAAGTCATAAAAGAGCTCAAATAATTGTCATACATAGGCTAATCGTAAGCAAACAACATAATTAAGCGCTATCCTCAAGACCCATACTTTCAGCATGCTTAATGAAAGTCTTTGGAGGTAAAGCTTTTGTAAATATGTCTGCAACCATAAGCTTAGTGCCTATATGTTCAATGACAAACTTTTCTCTTTTGACATCTTGCTTCAGTGATAGATATTTGAGGTCCACATGCTTGGCTCCTTTAGATATCCTATCATGTTTAGAGAAGAAGATTGCATCTTGATTATCACAGTAACGAGTGAGAGGCTTGACAATCAAAACTCAAAGCCTCAAACTCCGACACGAAATTCCGCAACCATGCTCCTTGAATAGAAGCCTCATAACATGCAACATACTCAGCTTCCATAGTGGATGTGTAAATCAACTCTGACTTTTGGCTTTTCCATGAGATGGCACCTCCACCAAGGATATACACATAGCCGAGAGTACAGTGTCTAGAGTCTATGCACCCACCAAAATCTGAGTCTGAAAATCCAACCATCTGTGGATGTGTTGATTTTCGATATGTTAACATGTAGTTTCTTGTTCCCTTTTAAGTATCTCAAAACCTTTTTTTGCAGCTTGCCAATGAGCGAGTCCTGGGTTACTCTGAAATCTTCCCAGCATGCCAACTGCATGGCTAATATCAGGCCTGGTACAAACCTGTGCATACATCGAACTTCCCACAAGAGATGCATAAGGGTATTTTTGCATTTCATTACGTTCTATTTATTCTGCGGACATTGCTTAAGGTTAAGCGTGTCACCTTTATGCATAGGAACAATTCTAGAAGAACATGTCATCATGCCAAATCTCTCAAGAACTTTATCAATGTATGCTTTTTGAGTCAGTCCTAAAATTCCTAGTGATCTATCCTGGAATATCTCAATTCCTATCACATAGGATGCCTCACCCATATCTTTCATTTCAAAATTTTTAGAAAGATAACTCTTAGGAGAAATACAACAGACCAAGATCACTGATGGCTAATAAGATGTCATCAACATACAGAACCAAAAATATGAACTTACTCCTACTGATCTTGAGGTATATACATGGATCTACAATGTTTTCTTTGAACCAAATTTCATAATGATTTCATCAAACTTTAAGTACCATTGCCTCGAAGCTTGTTTCAGTCCATATATTGATTTCTTCAATTTGCAGACCATGTCTTCCTGACCTTCGATTATGAAGCCTTCAGTTTGACGCATATAGACTTCTTCTTCTAAGTCTCCATTAAGAAAGGCGGTTTTTACATCCATTTGATGTAACTCGAGATCATATTCAGCTACGTATACCATGATAATTCTGAGAGAGTCTTTTCTAGACACATGTGAAAAGTCTCACTATAATCAATGCCTTCTTTCTGATTAAACCCTTTGGCTACAAGACTAGCTTTACGTCGTTCAACATTGCCATTACAGTCGAGCTTGGTCTTATAGATCCACTTGCACCCTACTGCTTTGTGTCCTTCAGGCAATGGAACAACATCCCAAACTTCATTCTTAACCATTGAGTCTATTTCATCTTTACTGGCATCAATCCATTGATCAGAATTAACATCTTTCATGGCTTGTGAATAAGAAACCGGATCTTTAATATCCCATTCTCTAGACTCTATTTGATAAAGTACATAGTCATCAAAAATATCAGATCTTCTCTCACGAGTTGATCTTCTTAATGCTGGTTCCTCTTGTGTTTCATTTTTATTATTGGTGATATTTTCATTATGGAGTGGTTGATCATTCAACTGTTTTTCCTCGTTGTACAACGGTTCAACAACATGAGGATTCCCAACATATGGAACTAAGGGTAAGGGGATGTTTACCCTAATTTCTTGAATGACCACATCTTGAACTTTATCACTCCCACTAATCTTACCATTCTCATAGAATCTAGAATTACTGGTTTCTACTATTCTTGTACTATGGGTTGGACAATAAAACTTATATTATTTAGACTTTTCAGGGTAACCAATAAAGAAACCACTGACCGTTCTGAAATCTAATTTCATTTCATGTGAATTGTATATTCTTGCTTCAGCTGGACATCCCCAAACTTGGAGGTGTGATAGACTAGGTTTCCAGCCTTTCCACAGTTCAAAAGGAGTCTTTGGAACTGCTTTGCTAGGAACACGGTTCAAGATATAGACTGCAGTTTGTAATGCATCCATCCACAAAGATATAGGTAAATAGCATGAATCATCATGGATCTAACCATTCCCATATAAGTACGATTACACCTTTCAGCTACACCATTCTGCCATGGAGAACCAAGCGTTGTGTATTGAGCAACGATTTCTAATTTTTGGAGGAGTTTGGCAAATAGTCTAGGATGTTGTCCTGTTTCCTCACATTTGCCATAAAATTCGCCACCTCTATCTGACCTAATGATTTTGACCTTTCTATCTAATTGTCTCTCTACTTCAGTAATGAATACTTGTACATCATCCACAGATTGAGACTTTTCATGCAATAGATAGAGATAACAATAACGTGAATAATCATCAATAAAGGTAATGAAGTATTTTTCACCTCCGAAAGTTGGAACGTCAAAGGGTCCATAAATATCTGTATGTATGATTTCAAGAAGCTGTGTACTTCTTGTGGCTCCTCTCTTAGTGTGCATGTTTAGTTTGCTTTCCCTTAATGCAATCTATCCACTCTTTATTATTGGTAAAATCAACACTTAGTATGACTCCATCTTTTACCAATCTTTTGATTCTTTTACTAGAAATGTGTCTAAGTCTTTTATGCCACAAGAAATATGAATCATTTGCACATGCTTTAGTTCTATGTTTATCTTGCAGGGTGAGATGTGTTTCAAAATTTTGATCAGACAAATTTAATTTGTAAAGACCATTAACCAATCTTCCAAAACCAATTTGATTAGAGTTCAGAAATAAATTGAAACAACCATCTCCTTGAGAAGACTTAAAACCAACCAAATCAAGTTTGCTTACTGAAACTAAATTACAGGAAATAGATGGAACATACAAAGTCTGAAATAAATCCAAACAAAATCTACTATCTAAAATGAGACGATAAGTGTTGATAGCTTCAACTGGCGCTATGTCTCGATTCCCCATAAGTATATAATTTCACTTGGATTTATGGTCTGGGTTGTAAGGAATCCCTGCAAGGAATTAGTTACATGTACATTAGCACCGTTATCAATCCACCAAGTATTAGAAGAAACATGAGCAAAGTTAGATTCGAAAAAGCTTACTGGACCCGTAGGATTACCTTTCTTTTCAAACCATTCTTTTCTTTTATAACAACCTTTCCGAAAGTGTCCAGACTTTTTGCAAAAGTTGCATCGGTAATCTTTTCTTGCCTTCTTCTCACTAACTTGATCATTCATCCTAGGTGGTGCTCTTTTATGACTAGCTTGATGTATTTTCCCAGTTTTAGGTCCAGCTCCTTGGACATAGTGGGCAACCTTAATACCTTCACGACCAAACCTTGATTCTTCTTGGACCAGTTTATTAGCCAATTCAATTGACGTCCAATTTTCAACAATGGCATTGTAATTAATTTGGAATGGTCCATACTGAGGAGGTAAAGAGTTTAGGATAAATTGGACAAGAAATGAATCATCCACACTCATTCCTAAACTTTTTAGCTTAGCCACAAGATTGATCATTTCAATGCAATGTTCATGCATAGACTTTGTGCCATCATGTTTCATGGTTGTAAGATTTGCCATAATTTTCCCAGCAAGGGATTTGTCTGCAGTCCTAAACCATTATTCTATAGCTGCTAGATAAGCCTTAGCTTTCTCTGCAACTGGAAGGCAAGTTTTGATGTTGCTACCTATTGTCATCCTTAGGAACATGATGCTCAATCTGTGTGCTTTCTTCCACGCTTTATGGAAAGCTTTTTCTTCCTCAGTGCTATCATTAGTTAGTTGGCTAGGCTCTTCTTCACGAAGTGCCAAATTCAAATCTAGTACACCTAATGTGAACTCAACTTTCTCTTTCCATTCTGAAAATTTAGTTCCAGTGAGGATTGGAACAAAAGAGACCATAGATGACAAATTAGCAGGAATAGATGCTGCATTTTAAGAGATATAACAAGAATTAATTAGGCTTCATAGTATAACCAACACATAAAACTGAATGTATATGACAAGAAGTTATAATGTTCCTGTGGGAATCATATAATCTCATATAAAGTCATAAATTCATGGAAGTTTATTGAGTGATGTACCAAATTATTCAAGTTAAGTTATTTGTGGATATTCTTAGCTTTCACGATAACAATGATTCTATTATTGAGTGATGTATTGAATTACTAAACCAAATCATATGTGGATGTCTTTAGTTTATACTATACATACACTCTAAGTTATTTGATCAATTCTCATGATTTTAGTCTACATGTGGGTAACTGAGTGATTCATAAGAAGATCAAGAACTTAGTTTTAAATAATGATTTTTAGTGGCAATAATAATAGGGTAAAGTCACTATGGTGATATCTAAACCCTAATGCACTTTATGTAAACTATATTTTTGTACAAATAATGTTCAGGGTATTTTGTATATTCATATTTATTCCATACGAATTATGCATAGAAATTTTTTATAACTTAAGGGAAAAATCAATTTTGTACGAATTATGTACAAAACGATTCTGCAAGATATACAAAACACTCTGTATGACTTATGTACAGAAGAGTAATTATTATCAATTTCGCACAAAAAATTCACGAATCATTATTTGCAATAAAAGTCTGAAAAAACTCTAATTTACAAAATCCCAAAATTTGCACGGAGTTAGGATTTGCGGAAAATCCTAATTTGCAGAAATCCGTATTTGCACAGATTCAAAACTGCAAAAATTATAAATCGGGTATGCACAAACTTTGCATGATTCTTTTAAACATGTAATTATAATCGTTAGATGCACAAACTATGCACAAATTTTTTAAAGAAGTAATTATAATCACTAGATGCACAAAATTTGCACAGAAACAAAAATTAAATCTATAAGCATATCTAGAAATTATTATACTCAGATCTATTAATTTTCAGTTATCTAGTTCGTAGATCTATTATTCTTAATGGATTAAACAAATGTTCATAACCATGCTCTCATACCACATGTAAGTTAATTTTACATGAACCCTAAGATCTTTAAACATCTAGGTTAATCACATAATAGAATCATATGAATGTTTGTAGACTTACCTGCATTCACTGTGTCTGAGAGATCTTCCTGAATGGATTGAATCATGAATGGAAGATGAACATCTCGATCTTTTCTTAGGAACTATTAGGTTTCTCTCGCCTTGCCTATATTGTTATGTGTTGCTTTTAGGATATCTTTATGATGGTTTAAAGATATGTATTTATAGGTGGAGAGAGGACTTAATTCCTCTTTAAGGTTTTCTTTAAATTAATCTCAAATGTCCATCAAGGTTGAGATAAATTAGGAATTACTCTTTTATTTCCAATATCATTGGTCACTAAATATATTAAGGAATAACAATATTTCAATAGAAAACGGATAACTATAAGACTATATAATAGGGAAAAGGAAATATTTCTTACACTCCATGCTAACTTTCTTTTTTGCCGACACATTGTTGCAATAAGACGGCGTCTCCATATCCACAACTGAAACGACACACACCCCTTTGATTGTTTGGCAAATAAAATCTCCCCTCCAAAAAGTGATTGTCAATGCATAATCGGAACTCAATCATTGACTATACTGATAAGTTTCTTGGGCTTCTAACTTAAAACCAATTAGCTGTAAGTGGATTGGCCCAAGTCCCTTATATATTACTTAGGGACATATTTTCAATGTGGGATCTTCTCTCCAATACCCTCCCTCGAGATAATGGTGCGCATAACCATTAATCTCGCAGAATCCATCATACCCCTCAGAGACAAGGCTTTATTTTTTTAGCAATCTCGAAGAAATTGAGCTTTCTTTGAGCCATCAATTCGTGGAATGATCGGACCACTTTTCAGGCCGGATAATGGGTCAGAGTATGAGCCAACTTTGATATCATGATAAGTTTCTTGGACTTCTAATTTAAAATCAATTGGTTGTAAGTGGATTGACCCAAATCCTTTATATATTACTTAGGGACATATTTCCAATGTGGAATCTTCTCTCCAATTATATATACAACTATTTTTCCTTCATTGTGCAGAAGAAACTTAGACTCTTCCTTGTCCACTAAGGTATAAACCACCAAAGAGCTAGAGTGCGACTCCAAACGGCAATCGAGACCGAGATGTGTAAAAATATTGTATTCCCACATGTTCCACGTCAAAGTGGTTCACTGGAAAATCAACACAAGAGACTGCAACATGAAAGATCAAGCTCCAAACGATGCCAAAATCACACGTCAGCATTCTTACTAAATAGTCTATGTCCACTTACTAACATAGTCAAAGAATTTCAATTGTAGCATATGCACATCGAGTTCTCTCTTAAAACCTCCACTTTTCAACCAAATGTGAAACCTGGTGACTTGAAAAGACACCAACAGCATATTTGTGAACATATGTGTAAGAGAGGTCGAATCCTTTCTGAACCACAGTGGACGTCGTTGCCAGCTATCACATAGAATAAAAATATCCAACTGAGAGAGGATAATGTGAGAAAAAGCAATAATGCATGTAGATCTTGGGGATGTGTCAAGCTCCTCTTCGAAAAGCACTAGGAACTACAATACTCAAGATCAAATTCAACTAAGTGATGCACTTGTCATTCTCTTTATACACTAAGAAACTGTCGCACTGGAACAAAAGAAGTATTTGGTGGTGGCGTGCAGTCGAAGCCTTTGTCGGTCTTGTTTATCTCGACACAAAAGAATGTCTTCCTCCACTGGTGTTGGGAGCGAATCCCACGATTCCCCCACAGGACCCTTCCAATAACCGAGTCCGATTCATCCCCTTTGAACAGGGAGACCAAGCGAGAAACAAGACTATCCAACCGGATTCGGATGCTCGTTCGATCGACAGGCCGAGACGTGGAGGCCCGCTCGTTTGACAGGCCAAATAAGGCCTCTTACCGGCCCAAGGCCCATTTGTAGGAAACTTAGGCGTACCTCCTAGGGCGAACGACGAAAGGGAGGAGGAGGATGGACTATAAAGGAGGAAGAGGGAAGAAGAAGAGGGGGATCCGATAAAGAGACTAAAAACACTGACGGCAAGATTAGGGTTTTATAACCAATCGAACTTCCGTTAATTCTCATCAGCGCTTTTACAAAGCACCGATCGTCTTCCCTTTCCTTAAACTTTCTTGTAATCGCTTGTAAAGTCTAAAACCGATCAATAAAAACGCCTTTGAAGGACCCACAATCGAGTTTAGTTTTCTTTGAATTAACCTAACCAAACTCGGATTCAACAGTTGGCGCCCACCGTGGGGCCCTACAAAGTAGCGTTTGAACAGTCGGTATGAGTCACGACGATACCCCCGGCGATACGTCGGCCGACGAAAGGTAACCGTCAGTCACCACGACACCTGCCATCGCAACGCCAAACATGACCGACATGATGCAGCTAATCATGGCACGTTTCGAGCAACAGGAGGAGGCCAATAAGGCTACAAACGACCGTCTGGCTGTGCTCGCTGCCGTCCTTGCAACCCTAAACAGCGAAGGGAACATGTCGGAGCCTGCGAGACGACGGCTGTTCGTAACCACGAACCCAAACAGGGCTGGACAGTCGGTCGATGCAGCACATCCAGCTAACGGTGAGGCCATAACAGCGCACCCGACGAACGATGACGTTACCGCGACGACAGATCAGTCGGATTCCCTCACCACTCGTCAAATCGCCGACCTACGCCTCTCCTTGCAGGATATCCACTCTAAGATCCACCACGTTACAACGTCGGCACCCGAAATCGAACGCATCCTCGCTGCCACGCGAAGGAACCCATTCACCAGACGAGTGACCAACGTCAAGGTCCGACCAACGGAAAAACTCCGTATTCCATCATATTCTAGAGATTCCGACCCGACCGATCACATGACCGCGTTCAACATTGCCATGGGTCGAACTCATTTCTAAGACGAAGAGAAAGATGCAGGCTTCTGTCAACTTTTCGTCGAGAGAAGCCAGCCCTTACCTGGTTCTCCCGGCTGGAAGAGGGGTCTATCGACAGCTTTCACAGCCTGTCGGCCCACTTCCTCAAGCATTATATCATGTTCACTCGCCAAGGAGCGTCGTCCGCCGACCTTTGGAAGTTGTCCCAGTCGTCCGGCGAAAGCCTTCAAGACTTCATGGAAAGATTCAAGCAAGTCGTGTCAAGGGTCCACGTTCCAGATCACACAGCCGTCGAGGCATTGGTCCACTCACTATGGATCCACTCCAAGTTTCGTGAATATCTATACGCGCACCCGACGATATCTCTCCAAGACGCCCTCCACCGGTTGAAAAACTTCATCACGATGGAGGAGGACAAGCGAGCTTTCCTCAGTAAGCAACAAGCTCTGAAGCAGACCGTCGCTAAAGCGGCTGACGCCCACCAAGAGCCGCGACAGCATGCGCCTTACGCTAAGGGAGATAAGAAGAAAGGCGCGGTGTACACCATCGCCGAGGACGATCAACAGGGTACGACGGCTGCTGTCCGCGAACCTGGATGGAATGTTTGGGAGAGGGATGCCGAAGGCAAATCACAACAGCCTCGGAAACCTCCTTCGGCGAACCCCACTAGCTCTTATGATCTCAACAAATACTGCGAGTACCATAAGATCAAGGGGCATGACACGAAGTAGTGCAAGCAGCTCCAGGAAGCGCTCCTCACAGCCTTCAAGAAGGGGCACGCGAACCCCGAGCCTCCGAAGCAGAAGCCCAAAAGTTGGAGCAAGACGAAGGACAGAAAGAAAAACCCCCATGGTAAAGCAGTCGACGAAGCAAGCCCGGACGACGATGCCGAGCAATCGCTTCACAACGATGACTCTACGTCCGACGGGGAGAAGCCAAAATCCCGTCGGAAGATCTTTACTATCCGAGCCGTCCGGTCTCCTAACGCAGCAACATATACACCACCAACCGAGAACTTATGAGAAACGATCGCCCGACAAGCACTAAAGACAGACGAGCGCCCCGTCCCCGATTGCTCGAAGGCGACAACTCTCACCACGCCAGATGCTCGACACGAGCTGACGGCCAAGCGGGAAAACCGTCGTCCCAGCCATTCACACTTGAAGGAGTCTCTCCTAGTCAGTCAGACCAATGACAACAAGTGTCGAGCGATTGACCTCCGCACCCAACTCAATTCACGGATTCCCGACCTACGGGAAAAGCTGAAACGGCAACGGTCAAAGCAACCCGACTAATCGTCGGAGCAGGCCGACCAAGAAGACCTGCGCATCCGACTCACAAAAATCAAAGCCGAACGATCGTGTCAACTTGAGGAACCGAACACCGGGCTATTGCTTCGATTAAATATCATCATGGGAGGGTCCCCCCCCCCCTTGCAACAACTCCGTTAGGTCTGTGAAAGAGTTTCGGCAAAAGGCAGTAACTGCTAAGAGCTGGCCTTCCACTCCGGAGGCAATCCCCCAAATCATCTTTTCCGCTGAAGATGCTGAGGAGTACATATGCCACACAACGATTCACTTCTCGTCGAGGTAGGAATTGGCAATTGCACAGTGACCAAAGTCTTGGTGGATACTGGTAGCTCGGTCGACCTCATCTTTAAAAACACTCTTGTCAAGATGGGGATCGACCTCAGCGAGATGAAGCCCTCAGCGCGTTCGTTAACTGGCTTTAATGGATCATCTGAAACTATGCTGGGAACTATCCGTCTGCGCGTTTATGCCCAAGGAGTCCCCAAAAGCGTCAAGTTCTCCGTCATCAACGTGCGAGCCCCGTATAACGCCATTTTAGGAACCCCTTGGATCCATGCTATGAAAGCTATCCCATCTACCTATCACCAATGTGTCAAATTCTCTGGGAACGGTAGTCGAATTGTCACCCTTCGTGGGGACCAGGCCGCCGCACGCGACCTCCTTGTTGCTGAAGTAAAAAACCAGCAAGCAGCCGCCCATGTTAACACAGTCGCCAAAACAATCCAAAAGATCTATCCGCTGCAAGAGGAGATTCTTGAAGTTACCGTCGACGACAAAAACCCAGCAAAAACGGTCCAAATCGGTGCTTACCTACCCGACGAGACTAAAGACAAGATCGTGTCATTCCTAAAAAGAAATGTCTCCACATTTGCTTGGTTGACCGCTGATATGAAAGGGATCGATCCAACCGTCACAACCCACGAACTCAATGTCGATCCAACCTTCAAGCCAATCTGTCAGAAAAGAGGAAAGCTTGGACCCGAGCGATCGAAAGCCGTAAACGAGGAGGTCGAGCGTTTGGGGGTCACCATGGAGGTCTATATCGATGACATGTTGGTAAAATCTCCCAGGGCTGCCAACCATATCCACCATCTCGAAGACTGTTTCTCCATCTTGAATGAATATGGGATGAAGCTCAATCCATCTAAATGCACTTTTGGAGTTACATCTGGCGAGTTCTTAGGGTATATCGTAACGCAGAGGGGGATTGAAGCAAATCCAAAGAAAATTTCCGCCATCTTGGATCTTCCAAGCCCCAAGAATAGTCGCGAAGTGCAACGATTGACCGGCCAAATCGCTGCCCTCAATCGATTTATCTCACGTTCGACCGACAAGTATCTCCCCTTCTATGACCTCTTGCGCGGCAACAAGAAATTCATTTGGGACGAACGTTGTGAACAAGCCTTTGAGCAACTCAAACGATACCTGACGACGCCGACCATACTAGCCAAACCTGACAAAGGTGACACGCTATACCTTTATGTTGCGGTCTCTACTACAGCCGTAAGCAGCGTTCTCTTCAAAGAAGACCGGGGGGAACAAATGCCGATATTCTACATCAGCAAACGTATGAACGATGCGGAAACACGTTACTCCAACTGGATTTTACATGTCGACGGATCGTCTACTGTCAAAGGGTCTGGAATCGGCATCCACCTTCAATCTCCAACCGGTGAGCTACTCCAACAATCTTTCCGGCTCGGCTTTAAAGCATCCAACAACGAAGCTGAGTACGAATCCCTCATCGCCGGACTATGCCTCGCGCGTGCCGTTCAAGCGAGGCGTATCCACGCATATTGTGATTCACAACTGGTTGCTAACCAGTTCAGCGGCGACTATGACGCGAAGAACTATCGAATGGACGCCTACCTGAAAATCGTACGTGACCTCGCCAAGGAATTCGACTCTTTTCAGCTTACACGAATCCCCCGCGGCGAAAACATCTTAGTGGACGCCTTTGCAGCACTCGGCAGCAGCCCAGGCGATCAAGTCAAACGAACTATACCAGTCGAACATATTGACAGGCCTAGCATCACATTACCTCACGAAGAAAGCGGACATATAGCAGCGATCTATGCGATCGACCCCATGGATACAGGCGAACGAGTCGATCAGCCCGAAGAAACGCCGCCTGACTGGCGAGTCCCGTTCATACAGTATCTCTCCAACGGGTCACTCCCTGAGGATAAGTGGGAAGCCCGTCGATTGAAAGCTAAAAGTTCCAACTATGTTGTTCTCGACGGACGATTGCATCGTTGGACTTCTGCGAAAATCCTCTTGACATGCGTCAACTCGGAAGAAGCAGCATTGGTCATGGTTGAAACTCACGAAGGAGCGGCATGGAACCATTCAGGCGGCAGAGTATTGTCTCTTAAAGTGAAAAGCCTGGGATTCTACTGGCCAACCATGGTCGCCGACTGCGAGTCGTACGCTCGAAAATGCGATAAGTGTCAACGTCACGCACCAAATATTCACTGCCCGACTGAACTCTTGCAGACTACGATAGTCCCATATCCTTTCATGCGCTGGGCAATGGACATCATCGGGCCGATGCCAAGCTCCAGACAGCGAAAATATGTTCTAATCATGACAGATTACTTCACAAAGTGGGTAGAGGCGAAAGCGCTAGTCCACACCACAGACAAAGAAGTGCAGAACTTCGTTTGGAAGAACGTCATCTGTCGGCACGGTCTTCCCTATGAAATCGTCACTGACAACGGCTCGCAGTTCATCTCAACCAACTTCTGCGGTTTCTTAGAATGATGGGAATTCGTTTGACTACATTGTCGCCCCGATATCCACAGAGCAACGGCCAAACCGAAGCGACCAACAAGACAATTCTTGATGGAATCAAAAAACGTCTCGATCTCAAGAAGGGCCATTGGGCCGACAAACTGGACGGAGTGCTCTGGTCGCACAGAACAACCCCGCGAAGAGATATAGGTCTAACCCCGTTCTCCCTAGCGTATGGGGTCGAAGCTATGACTCCGGCCGAGGTCAATGTTACAAGCCTATGCCGAGCAAAAATGCCACATCGCACAGACCTCAACAGAGAAATGTTGCTCGATGCTCTAGATACGATCGAAGAACGGAGAGACCAAGCACTGCTTCGTATCCAGAATTATCAACATTTTTCTGAGTCCTGCTACAACAAGCAGGTCCGCGCGCGACCTTTAGAGCTCAACGACCTCGTCCTCCGTAAGGTGTTCGAAAAGACAAAGGAATGGAGGGCCGGAAAGTTAGGGACGAACTGGGAAGGACCATGCAAGATAGTCGAAGTCATCAAGCCCAGTGTCTACCGACTGGAAACTTCGACCAAAAAGCCAGTTCCCAGGGCGTGGAACGCCTCAAACCTTCGCAAGTATTATATTTGATCAGCGATAGCTTGTTAATGCACAAAAAAAAAAAACAACCAGGAGGACGACCTTGCAGTCACGTTCTCCTGTCGCCGAGCGAATGACACTATTGTCACTTTTGCTCGACTTTCGGGTAGATGATGATCGACTCACTTCTACCTCAACGTCGAATGATTCGCCCATCGCTTCTGCCCCACCCAAGGCAAACGATCGGACAATCATTCGGTCAAATCGAACTACGATTGGCTTGATCCCCCTTCCAGGGGTACGTAGGCAACCTATCACACGGTGCAGCCACGATATATATATTAAAAAAAAAAAAACAAACAGCCAGGAGGACGACCTTGCAGTCATGTTCTCCTGTCGCCGGGCGAACGACACTATTGTCGCTTTCGCTCGACTTTTGGGTGGATGACGATCGACTCACTTCTACCTCAACGCCGAATGACTCACTCGTCGCTTCTGTCCCAACATTGGGGTAAACGACCGGACAATCATTCTGGCAAATCGGGCTATGATTGGCTTGATCCCGCCCCTTTTATGGGTACGTGGACAACCTATCACATGATGCAGCCACAGCCGGGATGACGACCTTGCAGTTACGTTCTCCTTCGCCGAGCGAACGACACTACCTCACTCGTCGCCAAACGGACAACCAGGATCAGTACTTTTAACGTTCGGTGGCTACTAAGGTTCTCCTGGAACCGAACAATAATCATCTAAAAACGTGCGTGCCGGCCCACGACCGATACCCATTCAATCGGGTCGTAGAATTGCGTGCACAAGGATGTCACTTCTATTCGGCTTCAACTCTCTGGCAGGCCAAAGCTGTCAAACCACGCTCGGCCTAACCGCAGTTCCCGATGAATCCAAGTCCTCACATGGTCCAACAGATCGTCCCGCAACGTAAACGGTTCTACTGGTCGATCGTCAACAGTCGATCGGAAGGAATACTCAAGGGTTAATGCGAAGCTACTCTTTAGAATTTACGAGGACAATCCAAACAAAGTGATTGAAGGATGAAACATTCTATTGAAATTCCGTAAGTCTTAAAAGGTACAAACAAGGCTACTAAGAGAAATGAAGAAAATTACAAACAACAACATTCGATTCTAAACCCGTTCCGAAGGGGGGTCGCAGATTTCCAGGCTCGGGGAGGCCACTTCTTGAGCGTCACCTTCGGACTTCCGACCTTCCAAGTCATCCTCATGAGCTTCGGCAACGCCTACATTGGCAGTCAGAATGGCTTGCTGCCGAGCGGCCACTGTCATGTGCCCGATCCGGAAGATGATCGTTAGGATCGTCCATGGGGATAGGAGACTCACTAATCAGGTCATGTGACCTAAAAACAAGTGTGGCATGGCCTTGAAGTAAGGTCAAGGGAATCAGATAGTTGGAACTTAACCAAAACAAGGAAGAGGCAAGCTCAAAAGAGTTGCATGAGCAATCCGGTAGATGGACAAGGTCCGAGTGAAGCTTGATGAAGTGAATGATCAGAGTGGATCATGGGAAACCTTAGTCTAGGTATGGAAATAGACCAAGGGACTTAGAAGGGTTGGATAATCTGAAGAAAGCAAGCTGGGCGCAGTGTACAACAGCTAGGCGATGCAAGCAAGAGGCTCAACTAGCTAAACGGAGCTCGGTTGGAGCTAAGTAGAGTGTGTCAGCTGCCAGAGCTGGATGGACTAGCTCACTCAGCTGGGTCAGCTGGGGGTCAGCACAACTCAGCTGGACTGAGTGTTCAAGTCTTGGGCAGTTGGACCAGTCCGGGCTATGGTCGTGTCAGGTGGATGGTCCGTGTGGTCCGGCCATTGGGGCAATGGACCAGGTGGTCCATATGCTCGGTTCAGGGGCTGGGGATTGGGTCTAGGAACGTGGGGGATTTTCCAGGGTACAGTTATTAACCAAGGGATGGCAAGGGAGGCAGTTATGGTCGAATGGGTGTGATCTGGACCATTGATTAAATCAATGGCCAGAATTGATACCGAAGGGATGCAATGGTTAAGAAGTAACCACCCCTTCTTCTATATAAGGCAGGCAAGTCCGTGCCTTTGAAGGCACGACAGGGCTTCCTTCTTCACCCTGAAACACAAAGAAAATCAGAGAAAAACATAGAGATGGTCGGATTCAACATCCAAGACCAGGAGTGGTGTGAAGGCAGCAAAGAGGCAGTTTAGAGGGCAATCAAGAGGGGAGTGGAGAACGACCCTCTGATGGGTTTTGATTATTTTTTACCACTCCCTGGGATTAATCTACATCCATAGAACACACACAAATAGCCTGGAGATAATATGGAGGACCGGAATTCAATTCCAATGGCTGAGACAGTCTTGAAGGCAGATGTGTGTAGAAAGGCAGTTTCATGAGCAACAAAGGGGGAAGTGATGCACGACCCTTGGGTGGTATTTGATCATGGATGGACACATCCTAGGCTTCCTAAGTGTCCTGGTAACACACGCAAATGGTAAGGATAGAAGGGAGAAGACCAGACTCCACTCTCAAAGGCCAAGACAGCCTTGAAGGCGGATGCAGTGCATAAACTGGTTTCATGGGAGTTCCATGGATGGGAACTTTGGTGCGACCTTTGATTGGATCTTATCAATATTGGATGTATGTGATAGTACTTTATGGAGGTGTGCTCTGGAAGAGCAAGACCTCACTTGATAGGGGATGGCACAAGATCTACAAACATCATTGATAAGGTAACATGTTTATGATTACTTTCTAGTTATATTGCTGTCTCTTGTGGTGTGGTTAAGGACAGGTATGGCATGCCCATTGAAGACCATATATTGTGATGCAAACTAAGGATCCAGGACCCTGAGAGAAGGGGCGGATCATTGCTGATCTAACTCGTCCATGTGGGATGATAGTAAGATGATATTCATTGGATAGTGATCCATGATGGATCATGGATTGTGTTGGGTTTGATCATGGTGTGAACCATTGATCCGGCCCATTGAGGAGTCACATGGGAGTCCTAGTATAAGGGGAACCATGGGGAGTGCAAGGTTCAATTCGTTTGGAACCAACAGCAAGCAAAGGAGATGAGCAAGGCTAGTACTTACATGCATGGACCACAAGTATGGAGCCGGTGTGTTTATACAAGGAAGGCCGTGTGTGATATGATAATGGGAAAGGATAAACGACCTGATCCATAGATGATGGATCAATGTGTCTGATCTGATTGATCAAAGGAAGCACCGGTGGTAAGAGCAGAATTAATCGGTTCCATTGGGACATGGTTCCATGGCCGGTTAGGTAAGTGTGAAAACTCATCAGTTCTGAGTCATGTGGGGTGGTTGGTTGATTGACTTGGGATCTGATGGGCATTATTAGTCCATGAGAGGACTTGACTCCAGGGGAGCGTACTTCTAAGACCTGGAGGCATTGAACCAAGGCCTTGGCCGGTTCTGGAACATAGTCCTTGCCCTTGGCCGGACTGATCATGGCCGAGATCTATATAATCTAGGCCGAATTTAGGGAAACCCTTTTGGGAATCTCTTAGTGGTGATTTATCATGAATTATCATGGATTTTAATTAATTGTTGGAGCATGTTTGCTTGAGGTCGTTTTTGTAGCTGAAGACTTCCCAAAGGTACTTGGTCTATGGGGATGGTGGGCTGAATGACTAAGTACCAAGGGGAAGGGTTTATGCAGGTATAAGAGAGCTGTACGAGTAGACAGGGAGCTGGGAAAAGCTACCTCGCAGCTCGGTCAGCTTGAAAAGAGTAATGGAACCTCAAGTGAAGTGGTTCAGCTCAGCTAGCTGGATGAGCTAGCTAAACAGCTAAGTCAGCTGGGTCCGATGAGCTAACAAGCTCCGTGGATGTGGTAAAGGTATGATCTAGCAAATACTTGGATAAATTAGTAACTTGCTAAGATGCTGGTAGAATGATTAGGTGAATGGAACATCTGATTAGTGTGACTTGAACCGTATCAAGGATCGGTCTATAGAGTGAAAATGGTGGTCAAGTGAAGTGACCATGTCTTAGACGATCAGACCGGACAAGTACTTGATTGGGTTAGATAATATTATTCCGCTGCGTATTGTTAGTAATGATCTAAGTTAGGAAATGACTAAGGTAGTCTTTAGCTAAGATCTAAGTAAACCCTCGCCTTAAGGGTTGAAAAATTGAGAGGTTCGGTCAGTGTGTGGACCGAGCGACGTGAGGCATCGACCGCGCCCCGAGAGGCCGGTATCAGGTCTTACAAGTTGGTATCAGAGCATGCTTGATTCTAGGATAGTTGGGTTGTGGTTGTTCACCCACACATCCGGACAAGTGGATGCTGATGGGTTAATACACCAGTTTTGTTGCCGACTCAGCTGGAGAAGGTTAACAATGAATCTGGATTTCCTTTAAGTCAACTCGATCCTACTGAGGTTCGGGCGGTGTGAGCTGAGTTGCAGCTGAAATAAGAACTAGAGAGGAAAGCTAAGTCCTCTCACATTGGGAACCAGCCTGATCCGAACATTGTTGCAAGCAATGTAAGGACTAACCGGTGGATAAGACAGCTGCTCCGGCAGCCAGTGGTCGAGCAGTGCCAGTAGCTGAGGTGGTTGAGATCGATCCACAAGCTAGGACAGCTCAGAAAGTGGACTACATGAGGGTGCTGGAGCACATAGCTCGGATGGGAACTAAGCATTTCTCAGGTAGTGTGGATCCTTTTGAGATTGATGAGTGGAGGAGCTGATTGGTTTGTAACTTCAGCTCAACTCGCTGCTCAAAGTTATATATCTATAACCGAAATTACTTCTGAAAGCTAAGATGACCATGGTTCCTTACTGGGGTGAGCCAAGTGAGAGTTGAGGTAAGTTAGGGTATCATGCTTGTGAACAGAGAAGTTCCAAGGTGAACCGGCTTAGCCAAGATGTACTCTCCAAGGGCAAGATCCTAAAGCAGAAGGTTGGCCGATCTAGTTATTTAGAAGTAATAGACGGGTTGGAGGGATGGACGCTATGCAAGATCTTTGTATGGGCGACCTGGACAAGGGAAGTAACATGGACCAGAGAGTGACTTAGGTTGAAAGAAACGTGCAGCACTCTCTTGGGGGTTAGTGTTATTCCTTGGTGGTCGTTCAAAACAAGTGAGCATATGCGGTGTTCATGTTGGTCTAAGGGAGACGCTACATGGCTAGTACATGAGTGGGCTTGTGATCAGATGGATCAGCTTGGACTTTTTGTAAGCCAAGGTAGGATTTCTTCAAATGAAGTGAATGGAATGGGTCAATTCCAAGAGGAATTGGAAAGACGATGTTAAGTACCTTAGTATGATGAGGTTTGAGGTATACTATAAACACTTTTGTGAATTGTAGGGATTGTTCACAGAAGTGTGATGCTTTGGAGAATGGTATGGGACGTTTTCCAAATGTGTGAACAAACCGAAAATCCTATTCATCTAAGTACTTAATGATCGGTGGTGTGGAAACACACGTACTTTTCGATACTGGAACTACACATAGTTTTGTGAGTCCAGGGATGCTCGGAAAGGGGTTGTTCCAGTTGGGAACAGGGAATTGTCCTGGGGTAGTGAACGCGGCCAGTGGGCAAGTTATGAGTTCACTATGAGTGATTCAGGACATTCCAGTGGTGATCCAAGACAGGGTCATGCCTGTGGATCTTGTGGTAGTTCCAGTTGGGAACGGGGCATTGTCCTGGGGTAGTGAACGCGGCCGGAGGGTAAGTTATGAGTTCACTAGGGGTGATTCAGGACGTCCCAGTGGTGATCCAAGACAGCGTCATGCCTGTGGATCTTGTGGTAGTCCACCTAAAGAATCACGAGGTGATATTAGGTGTGGACAGACTTGGAAAGAATCGGGCCACTCTTGACTGTCACCGGGAGCGCGTGCAGTTTGAGAGTGGGTTTGGATCTCCGATCAGGTTCCAAGGTATACGTCCGATCTCTGGATGCTTGGTGGTGTCAGCAATCCATGTTGAGAGGATGCTGAGGAAGGGTTGTGAAGCTTATCTGGCCACAATCGCCACTAAGGAGGTCGTAGGAGGTGGTGACCCGGAGGGAATACCGCTGGTCTGAGAGTTCCATGATGTGTTTAGGTCACTACAGGGCATTCCCCCTGATAGGTCGGACCCATTCATAATAGAACTGGACCAGGGACGGCCCCATGATCCAAAAATCCCTACAGAATGGCTCTTGCCGAGATGGCCGAGCAATTGCGGACCAGGTTTGGTATGCAACCGTCCAGAGAGGGACAAGGGTTGGCATACTCAAATGAGTCCGAATGAGATCAAGTCCAGTAAGGGACGAGGATCACAGTACAACCAAGTCGGAGATTGACCTAGGGTTGGGTTAAAGACGATCGAGTCCAGTGAGGGACAAGGATCGCATTACAACCAAGTCGGAGAGGGACCTATGGTTGGGGTGAGACGGTTGAGTCCCTGAGTGGACCAGAACCGCAATATGATCAAGTCCGGTGATGGACGAGGATCAGGACACGACCTACTCGGAGATGGACCTATGGTTGGGATGCACGGTCGAGTCCTTGAGTGGACCAGGACCGGAATATGATCATGTCCTAAATGGACCAAGATAAAAATATGACCAAGTCCGGTGATGGACAGAAGTTAAGTTCAGGCGGTTTAGTCTTGTAGAGACTAAGACCGCAATATGGCCAAGCTGAGAAAGGCTGTGGTCGATTATGGGATGATCCAGTACGTTGTGGCTGAGATCATGAACCTTAGTGTCCGGGAAGGACTTAAGGAAACCGAACCATCTGTTAGGACTCATGGTAGAGTGAGCGGCCTAAAGATTGGAACATGTCCGCTAGGATTTGGCTGGTGCATCGAGTGGCTTGGAGATTGGTTAAATCTGCTGAGGCTCAAAGTACGTAGCATGTCCTAGGGACTGGAAACGATCTAGTCATTGACTACGATCAAGGAAAGGATAAGAGTCTAAAGATGACAATATCCAAAAGAAAGATATAGACTTGGTGGATACTAAGACCGCAACCTAGAAAGCTGGGTCTGGTAACACAAGTCACTTATGGGAGCCATGTTCAGAAGGCAGATAAGACCACTTGGTTTGGATTCAAGAGTGTTCCGTCCAAGTGGGGGAGAATGTTGATATGCTGATCAAAGATGTGATCAGTTTGAAAGAAGAAGAAGGAAGGATGTAATGCGAGTTGGTTAGAAAGAACCAATTGAGCATGTTCCATGTTCATGATGCAAAGAGTTTGATTGGAACCTTTGTCATGAAACGAGATGTCAGAACCACTGGATTCGAGGACGAATCCATCGTAAGTGGGGGAGACTTGTCATGTCCCCGATCCGGAAGATGATCGTTAGGATCGTCCATGGGGATAGGAGACTCACTAATCAGGTCATGTGACCTAAAAACAAGTATGTCATGGCCTTGAAGTAAGGTCAAGGGAATCAGATAGTTGGAACTTAACCAAAACAAGGAAGAGGCAAGCTCAAAAGAGTTGCATGAGCAATCCGGTAGCTGGACAAGGTCCGGGTGAAGCTTGATGAAGTGAATGATCAGAGTGGATCATGGGAAACCTTAGTCTAGATCTGGAAATAGACCAAGGGACTTAGAAGGGTTGGATAATATGAAGAAAGCAAGCTGGGCGCAGTGTACAACAGCTATGCGATGCAAGCAAGAGGCTCAACTAGCTGAACGGAGCTCGGTTGGAGCTAAGTAGAGTGTGTCAGCTCCCAGAGCTGGATGGACTAGCTCACTCAGTTGGGTCAGCTGGGGGTCAGCTCAACTCATCTGGACTGAGTGTTCAAGTCTTGGGCAGTTGGACCAGTCCGGGCTATGGTCGGGTCAGGTGGATGGTCCGTGTGGTCCGGCCATTGGGGCAATGGACCAGGTGGTCCATATGCTCGGTCCAGGGGCTGGGGATTGGGTCTAGGAACGTGGGCGATTTGCCAGGGTACATTTATTGACCAAGGGATGGCAAGGGAGGCAGTTATGGTCGAATGGGTGTGATCTGGACCATTGATTAAATCAATGGCCAGAATTGATACCGAAGGGATGCAATGGTTAAGAAGTAACCACCCCTTCTTCTATATAAGGCAGGTAAGTCCGTGCCTTTGCAGGCACGACAGGGCTTACTTCTTCACCCTTAAACACAAAGAAAATCAGAGAAAAACATAGAGATGGTCGGATTCAACATCCAAGACCAGGAGTGGTGTGAAGGCAGCAAAGAGGCAGTTTAGAGGGCAATCAAGAGGGGAGTGGAGAACGACCCTCTGATGGGTTTTGATTATTGTTTACCACTCCCTGGGATTACTATACATCCATAGAACACACGCAAATAGCCTGGATATAATATGGAGGACCGGAATTCAATTCCAATGGCTGAGACAGCCTTTAAGGCAGATGTGTGTAGAAAGGCAGTTTCATGAGCAACAAAGGGGGAAGTGATGCACAACCCTTGGGTGGTATTTGATCATGGATGGACACGTCCTAGGCTTCCTATGTGTCCTGGGAACACACGCAAATGGTAAGGATAGAAGGGTGAAGACCGGACTCCACTCTCAAAGGCCAAGACAGCCTTGAAGGCGGATGCAGTGCAGAAACTGGTTTCATGGGAGTTCCATGGATGGGAACTTTGGTGCGACCTTTGATTGGATCTTATCAATATTGGATGTATGTGATAGTACTTTATAGAGGTGTGCTATGGAAGAGCAAGGCCTCACTTGAAAGGGGATGGCACAAGATCTACAAACATCATTGATAAGGTAAGAGGTTTATGATTACTTTCTAGTTATATTGCTGTCTCTTGTGGTGTGGTTAAGGCCAGGTATGGCACGCCCATTGAAGACCATATATTGTGATGCAAACTAAAGATCCAGGACCCTGAGAGAAGGGGCGGATCATTGCTGATCTAACTCGTCCATGTGGGATGATAGTAAGATGATATTCATTGGATAGTGATCCATGATGGATCATGGATTGTGTTGGGTTTGATCATGGTGTGAACCATTGATTCGGCCCATTGAGGAGTCACATGGGAGTCCTAGTATAAGGGGAACCATGGGGAGTGCAAGGTTCAATTCGTTTGGAACCAACAGCAAGCAAAGGAGATGAGCAAGGCTAGTACTTACAGGCATGGACCACAAGTATGGAGCCGGTGTGTTTATACAAGGAAGCCGTGTGTGATCTGATAATGGGAAAGGATAAACGACCTGATCCATAGATGATGGATCAATGTGTCTGATCTGATTGATCAAAGGAAGCACCGGTGGTAAGAGCAGAATTAATCGGCTCCATTGGGACATGGTTCCATGGCCGGTTAGGTAAGTGTGAAAACTCATCAGTTCTGAGTCATGTGGGGTGGTTGGTTGATTGACTTGGGATCTGATGAGAATTATTAGTCCATGAGAGGACTTGAATCCAGGGGAGCATACTCCTAAGACATGGAGGCATTGAACCAAGGCCTTGGCCGGTTCTGGAACATAGTCCTTGCCCTTGGCCGGACTGATCATGGCCGAGATCTACATGATCTAGGCCGAATTTGGGGAAACCCTTTTGGGAATCTATTAGTGGTGATTTATCATGAATTATCATGGATTTTAATTAATTGTTGGAGCATGTTTGCTTGAGGTCGTTTTTGTAGCTGAAGACTTCCCAAAGGTACTTGGTCTGTGGGGATGGTTGGCTGAATGACTAAGTACCAAGGGGAAGGGTTTATGCAGGTATAAGAGAGCTGTACGAGTAGACAGGGAGCTGGGGAAAGCTACCTCGCAGCTCGGTCAGCTTGAAAAGAGTAATGGAACCTCAAGTGAAGTGGTTCAGCTCAGCTAGCTGGATGAGCTAGCTAAACAGCTAAGTCAGTTGGGTCCGATGAGCTAACAAGCTCCGTGGATGTGGCAAAGGTATGATCTAGCAAATACTTGGATAAATTAGTAACTTGCTAAGATGCTGGTAGAATGATTAGGTGAATGGAACATCTGATTAGTGTGACTTGAACCGTGTCAAGGATCGGTCTATAGAGTGAAAATGGTGGTCAAGTGAACTGACCATGTCTTAGACGATCAGACCGGACAAGTACTTGATTGGGTTAGATAAGATTATTCCGCTGCGTATTGTTAGTAATGATCTAAGTTAGGAAATGACTAAGGTAGTCTTTAGCTAAGATCTAAGTAAACCCTCGCCTTAAGGGTTGAAAAATTGAGAGGTTCGGTCAGTGTGTGGACCGAGCGACGTGAGGCATCGACCGCGGCCCGAGAGGCTGGGATCGGGTCTTACAGCCGGACTAGGCTCTGACCCCACAGCAGAAGCTGTGTCCTTCGGAGCAGGCGATCGAAGGGACGCCGCGGTTGTCGAGTCAACGGTTCCCAGGTTCGATCCGAACTGGTCGAAGCCAAACAACGGCTCGATGCAAAGCGGGGAGAGAACGAGATCCTGATCATTGATTTCCTCAACCTCGGCCTCCTTCCTGAACCTCGCTTCGTCTTCAGTCAGGATGTCCTTCAGCTTTTGGGGAACTTGAATTCCCCATTTTCCCAGCAGGTCCATGGATTGAAGCGTCCCGGAGGCCTGGCTGTGGAGGAACAACTTCGATTCTTGGCTGTCACGATGGGCCATATACTTCCGAAATTTGTCGAAACGACGATTGCATTTGAGGGTCACGCCGGTCATGACGCGATTCCTCTCACACGAAACCTCATGGAAGCGCGATCGCCTCAGGCGATCCATCTCTTTCTTTGCCCGATCAGCCTCTTCGGCCTTCTCCTTCTTGAGCCAGGCGATGGTAGCTCGAGCAGCCTCCAGGTCAGCCTCGAGTCCCACGGCCTTCTTGACCGCCTGTTTACATTCGCGATAATGGAGATTCCGCTCGGCAACCACCCGCTTTGCCTTCTCAAGAATGTCCTTCTTCATTTTCTCGAACTCACCATCCTTCGTCCTGATCGTATCTTCGGCCTTGATCAGCTCCGCAACCACCTTCCGCAGGGCCAACTCGTACTCCAAGACAAGGAGGTTCTTGCGCGCCATAGCCTGAGAATAAAGAATTAAGCGGGTCAATGAACGAGTAGTAGAAGAACTAACACGAAAGAATTCGAGGAGAAGAGCTTACGACAATATCCGCACGAGCGGAATTTAGGAACTTGTCGGCGAATGCAAGATCAGAAACCTCCGGCATCTTCCTGACCCCCCTCTGATTTGGCGTATCAGCTCGCCGCACGCGTCGAGGTTGTTTACCAGAGGAGTATCCCCATTGTAGCGGAAGTTCACCGCCTCTAAGGTAGCGATGGGCGGCTCCTTGGTCGGTGGAGTCTTTCCATCCCAAAGAGCACGATGAGGAGGGACCAAACGATCGACAAAGTCCCTACAACCGTCGCCCGGCTCCTGGGCGCTCTCCGCAGGCAACTCCCTCCTTTTCGACCCTGCGGATGCTCCTTGCTCTCCCGCAGGGGAACCCCTAGGAGACAAGGTCCGGTCGCCATCTGCATCGTCCGACACCGGGCCTGGAGATCGATTATCTCCTGGACTTCCCCTAGTCTCGCTGGGCGATCGACCCTCCCCTCCATCGGCTTCTTCGATCGGCTCCTCATCATGCTGAGGACTTAGCCTTGGCTTCTTAGCGGGCTTATTCTTCTTCTTCTTCGCTGACCTCGCCTTCCTCTTCCCTCCGGACCCCCGTTCGGTCGATTCAGTTCCTCTGGAAGTTACTTATGTCGCCTCGACCAATGGGTCGGATGCCCCGACCGTCGGGATAGGTTTTTCGTCGACCGCCTTCTCAGCCTCTCCCATGGAGTGCAGGCCTTCGCCGCCCAATCGAGCGCCAAGAATTTCGCTGTAATTAGGATATTCTCTCGAGATTTTGCCCATCGTTGGTAGCCTTAATCGCTTCCCTTTTGACTCTCGGCAAGGAACGTTGGATGCCCAGTCAGCTACAGAGAAAAGCAAGGCGTTAGTCAAAGGGACACATACAAAAAAGTACCGTGTAAAGAGATCGGAACCTTTACTAATCCTCTGTCGCTCTCGGCAGATCCTCCTCCTGTCGAAATCACCCCACTTATGCTGACTGAGAGCAGCAATCTTCGGAACGTCTTCCCAGAAGTTGTCTGGATATCCGATGGTGTTTGGATGAGTCACTGCAAAACAAAAGAAAAAAGGTCAGATTCCATTTTACTACAATTCGCTCGGCGTTCGAAGTTTACCGATGCGCGGGTTCCAAAAAAACCGATATTCATCGCTCGGAGGCTCTTCAAACACTGCACCGTTGGCCCTAATATAGAAGTAGTGAAGCTGCCAACACCGGGTCTTCGTAGGGTGGCCCGTCAGGATTTGAAGTCCTGACCGTGTATGCACTGCGAACAGACTGTTCGGCTTAGGTTGCGTCTGGGTTATCTCCTTGAAGACACGAACGGACATTGAAACGTCGATCTCGGCAGCCATCACCATCAAGGCCACGGCGATACGGACCGCCCCGTTCATCAGTTGACTCAACGTGATGTCCCGGCGATAGCAGTACGATGTGATCAATCTAGGGATGGGGATCCATAGCTTCGAGTCCTCACCAAAGAAAGACTCATACACGCATTGGTAGCCGACCGGTGGAGACCACAGATGTTGGTCACTCCTGGGAATGATAAAAGTAACCCCGTAAGCCTTCAGCCCCTTTAGCAGAGAAGACACGCTCTGGCGGGTTGAGCAAGTTGGGTAAACGTCTGCCCATTCCTGCCCTTCAACGGTCGCTCGGCGAGAACGCTTGGGCGGTAGATCAGGTAATTGCTCGACCAATCGGTCGCGATTGTAGCGGAATGGAGTTAACCGTCGAATCTCCCCATCCACGACTTCGTGCCTGCTAACACGCTCCTCGGCGTTTCTAACGACCACCACTGGAACGCTACGGTCTTTGTCGGGAACACCCTCCTCGCCGTTTCTAACGACCACCACTGGAACGCTACGGTCTTTGTCGGGAACACCCTCCTCCGCGTAACCCACGGCGCAGTGACCGTCACCATCTCCCCTAAACTGCACCTCGGAGTCGCGAACGAGCTGGGCATGCTCGACCGACAGGCTGGCTGTGTCAGCCAAAGCATTGTGATGGGCCCTCATGGCGGACTCCATCAGTATTGGGCTGAGCGGCGCGTCTTTCGGCGGGCTTGTCTTGGTAGAAACCCCTTTTCCTTTCTCCGATCGCGAAAATCTTCTCCTAACCGGCGATATTGAATACGTGTCGACTGGACCCATCGCATTAATCCAAAATCAACGGTGGCTGACCGGAAACCCTGACCGACGGCGGAGAGGAAAATACTAGAGAGAGAAAGTGAGAGAGAGAAGGATACCTGATTGCGGAGGAAGAAATGAAGAAGCAAAGGGGGAGGACCCCTATTTATAGCAAAGGGTGTGAGTCTCGAGGCCGACATAATCATTAGACCTATTGGGCCAAAAAATCCTGTCTCTCTCTCCTCTCCTTCGCGGGAAAACCACGGACGATTCAAATTCCCGTAAGGGAGACCTATCCGGTTCAAAATCAGGACATAGCAAACGGCCCTATAAATGCCAAACGAAAACGAAAAGACAATGCGCCGACCGACGAACCCGACCCAAAGGCCGACCTAAGAACCTCTCTCTCCCCTTCCTTTTGCGGCAGAACCTCGAATGACTCGAGTTCCCTCAAAATAAACCTATCCGGATCAACGCCAAGGCACGGCAAACGACCTGGCGGATGCCGAGCGAACAGAAAACGAAGGGGCGATGCGCCAACCGACAAATCCAAGCCAAAGAACTGCCGGACCAACTCTGTTATTCTCAAAGACCAAGACACCCCGTCTCGCTACTGAATATCGACTTTTCAGCAAGCGAGCTTTGGGGGGGGGGGCTTATTGTTGGTAGCGAATCCCGTGATTCCCCCACATGGCCCTTCCAATAACCAAGTCTGATCCATCCCCCTTTGATCAGGGAGACCAAGCGAGAAACAAGACTATCCAACCGGATTCGGATGCTCGTTAGATCAACAGGCCGAGACGCGGAGGGCCGCTCGATCGACAGGCCAAATAAGGCCTTTTATCGACCCAAGGCCCATTTGTAGGAAACTTAGGCGTACCTCCTAGGGTGAACGACGAAAGGGAGGAGGAGGATGGACTATAAAGTAGGAAGAGGGAAGAAGAAGAGGGGGATCCGAAAAAGAGACTAAAAACACTGACGGCAAGATTAGGGTTTTACAACCAATGGAACTTTCGTTAATTCTCATCGGCGCTTTTACAAAGCTCCGATCGTCTTCCCTTTCCTTAAACATTCTTGTAATCGCTTGTAAAGTCTAAAACCGATCAATATAAACGCCTTTGAAGAACCCACAATCGAGTTTAGTTTTCTTTGAATTAACCTAACCAAACTCGGATTCAACAACAGGCCACATGACAAGAGAAAACAGAGTCCATAATGTCAAAGAGATGTAGATTTCAAAGATATCAAGCCCTCCTCACGAGCACTTACCGGGTTCAACGGATCGTCGACAATGCTGTTGGGTACCATCCGCCTCAACGTATTCGTCGGTGGAGTGAGCAAACTCGTTAAATTCTCCGTGATAGATACCGAAACCCAGTACAATGCAATCCTCGGAACACCATGGCTTCATTTGATGAAAGCGGTTCCGTCAAAGTACCACCAATGCCTCAAATTTCCTACCAAAGAAGGAAATATCTTCACACTCAACGGGAATCAACGCCTTGCACGAAGTATGTTGGTCTCCGATTTCAAAAATAAACAGGTCACCTCCGCCATCGAACCAGAAAAAAGCTATCACCATCTAAGGAGGAGACGATTCAAGTCGGCATCGACACTGAAAATCTAGATAGAACCGTAGGAATAGGATCTAAGCTCAGCAACGACCTGGTAACAAAGCTGACCACTTTCCTTCACATGAATAAATCAATGTTCGCCTGGACAACGGCCGACATGCCCGGTATTGATCCAGCTGTCACAGCTCATCGACTGAATGTCGATCCAACTTATAAACCAATTAAGCAGAAACGACGAAAACTCGGTCCCGAGAGAGCCAAGGCAGTCAACAACGAGGTCGACAGACTTCTCGAAGCTGGATCTATCGCCGAAGTTAAGTATCCAGATTGGTTAGCTAACCCGGTCGTCGTTAAAAAGAATGATGGGAAATGGAGAGTATGCATCGATTTTACCGATCTGAACAAAGCATGTCCAAAAGACAATTTTCCTCTGCCCCATATAGATTAGATGGTGGAGTTAACATCCGGAAACGAACTACTCTCCTTCATGGACGCCTTCTTGGGTTATAATCAGATCATGATGCACCCGGATGATCGTGAAAAGACGCCGTTCATTACCGATAGGGGAACATATTGCTACCGAGTAATGTCCTTTGGACTCAAGAACGCAGAGGCCACTTATTAACGACTTCTCAACAGAATGTTCGCAGATAAGCTGGGAATTACTATGAAGGTCTACATTGACAACATGCTCGTCAAGTCGCTCGTTGCCAAAGATCATATCCGACATCTTTCCAAATGTTTTGAGACTTTAAATAAGTATGGAATGAAGCTCAATCCGGCGAAATGCACCTTCAGAGTCACTTCAGGAGAATTCCTCGGATATATCATGACACATCGAGGCATCGAAGCAAACCCAAAACAGATTTCTGCGGTCCTGGATTTACCTGACCCAAAAACGGCTCGGGAAATCCAGCGCCTCACTGGCAGAGTAGCGGCCCTCAACCAATTTATTTCAAGATCCACGGACAAGTGTCTCCCATTTTACGAGTTGCTGCGAGGAAACAAAAGATTCTTGTGGGACGAAGCGTGTGAAAAGCCTTTTACCGCGTTGAAACGATACTTAACAACCCCGCCGGTCCTAGCGAAACCGGATGCATGCGATACTCTGTATCTTTATATCGCGGTCTCTCCTTCCGCCGTGAGCAGCGTACTCATTAAAGAGGACCGAGGTGAACAACATCCTGTTTTCTACACCAGCAAACGCTTAACAGACACCGAGACAAGGTACCCCACATTCGAAAGAATGGCCCTCGCCGTCGTCACCTCGGCAAGGAAACTATGCCCTTATTTCCAATCTCACTCCACCATCGTCCTCACCAACCTCCCTTTGCGAACCATACTACAGAGCGCCAATCAGTCGGGAAGACTTTCAAAATGGGCCATCGAGCTTAGCGAATACGACATCTCGTACAAAAGCAGGCCAACCATCAAGGCTCAAGTTTTAGCCAACTTCATTATTGAGATTCCTCGGATCAGGCAGCAGAACTTGACATCCCAGTCAAAAGCTGGATTTTGCATGTTGATTGGGCCTCATCTAACAAGGGATTTCGAATAGGCGTTCACCTTCAATCTCCCACCGGAGAACTCATCGAGTAATCGTTTCGATTTGGCTTCGCAGCATCCAACAATGAAGCTGAATACGAGGCATTAATTGCAGGACTTCGTTTGGCAAGGGTAGTCGGAGCAAAGCGGTTACAGGCCTTTTGCAATTCTCAACTTGTTGCCAGTTAATACAGCGGCGACTATGAGGCGAAAAACGAAAGAATGGATGCATAGCTCGACGTTACTAAAAGTTTAGCTGCAAAATTCGATCATTTTGAACTCACCATGGTTCCTCGAAAGGAAAACTGTTTCTCAGACGCACTTGCCGCGTTGGGGAGCAAACAACGAGATCAAATCAGAAGGAAAGTCCCAATACATACAGTAGAGAAGCCAAGTATCACACTACCATAAGGAAAAGATGTTCTCGCTATCTCCTCCAACACCACCGAGATCATTCCTCCGGCGGAAAATGGCAATGATTGGCGAACACCCTTTCTCGATTATCTCAACAGAGGAATACTCCCTGCCGATAAATGGGAATCCCATCGACTCAAGGTGAAAAGCTCGAACTACGCGTCAATAGACGGTAGGCTGCACCGATGGACAGCGAACAAACTGCTTCTCACCTGCATAGGAAAGGAGGAATCATAGCTCGTTATGATTGAAACCCACGAAGGCGAGGGAGGTAACCACAGTGGAGGTCGATCTCTCGCATTGAAACTGAAGTGTAAAGGTCATTATTGGCCGACCATGGTCAACGATTGCGATGAATACACATCTCGGTGTGATAAATGTGAGCGACATGCTCCCAACATACACTCTCCAAACGAGCTGTTGAAAACTTCAACAACACCATACCCATTCATGCGATGGGAAATGGATATAGTCGGTCCCCTACCGAGTTTTAGGCAGAGACGCTTCTTGCTCGTCATGACTGATTATTTTACGAAGTGGGTTGAGGCGAAAGCTTACGTCCAGATCACCGAGAAGGAAGTCCAAAGTTACGTTTGGAAATACATTATATGTCGACATGGATTGCCCTAGAAATAGTTACCGACAATGGGAGTCAGTTCGCCTCTAACAAGTTTCGAGAATTTTGCGAGAAATGGAGAATACACCTTAGTTTCTCAACCCCCAGATATCCGCAGGGGAACGGGCAAGCAGTGGCAACAAACAAGGTCATCATAGACGGGATCAAGAAAAGGCTGGATCTTAAGAAAGGACATTGGACCAATGAATTAGAGGTAGTACTTTGGTCTCATCGCACTACACCCCAAAGCGCAACAGGGAAAACACCTTTTTCCTTGGCCTACGGAGTGGAAGTCATGGCCCCAGCCGAGGTTAACGTCACCAGTCTTAGAAGACTAAAGCTTCCTCAACACGAGGATCTTAATCACGACATGATGATTGACGCCCTAGATCAGCTCGAAGAACGACGAGATCAAGCTCTATTGAGAATTCAAAAATACCAACATCTCGCTGAATCCTACTACAACAAAAGGGTCCGATCGCGTCCGATACAACTTGGCGATCTCGTTCTTTGCAAAGTCTTTGAAAATACTAAAGAATGGAGAGCAGGTAAACACGGCACCAACTGGGAAGGGCCTTAAAAAATAACGCATGTGGTCAAACCAGGAGTCTACCGACTTGAAACATCTTCCGGCGAACAAATACCAAGATCCTGGAATTCAATCAACCTGAAGCATTATTTTGGCGCTTAGAGGAAAGAAGAAGAACTACGAGTGACTTGATCCCTTCTCGGGTACGTAGGCAGCCTTTAACCGGGTTCAGTCACAAACACACACAAAAAAAGAACTACGAATGACTTGATCCCTTCTCGGGTACGTAGGCAGCCTTTAACCGGGTTCAGTCACAAGAAAAAAATATATATATATAAATTTGTATCACGACCTCCTTTGCTCTGACCACGTAATATTCGACTAAATCCAACACGGATCTCGTCAGAATCAGCCACTTGAGTTCATACCAAAATGAATTGAAGTCGGCAGTAATCCACAGTAGGCAAACACGTCGAATGGACTTACCTACTCTATGTCCTGATCAAACACTTAGAGTTAAAGTAAAAAGTCAAATGATGGAGACTACATCACAGTAGACAAAAGGAAAAACTGCTCGAACTACTTTGAAAGGTCTCGAGTACGTTTCTTTCTAATTTTGCAGGAAGAACATTGTCGGCCTATCTGACGAGATAGTAACCTATTTGTTTATCTAGAAAAATCATTACGAAGTTTGATATCGGCCTTCGGCTCATTATGTTTGATATCGTTTCAAGTTCCGACTTGGAAAGATTGCATAAAAAGAAGGCTCAATACTTCATAAATAAATAAAAAAACTAAACTCGGCTATAAGTTCTTACATAAGGGATACAAGCAAAAGCAACAAAGGCAATGAACAACATCCTATTAAGAACGGAGATCCTCGATGTCCTGAGGAGAGAAGACCGCCATGTTAGAGACATGCTCATCAACACCAATCGGCGCAAGGTCGATCTCTGAGGCCTCGATAATCTCCATCCCCTGTAGCTCTCCTTGGTACTTGGCCTCGCCGGCTCTAGCTTGTCGCAGTATCCCGTCCATGGGTAGGCCCTGATTATGGATCTTCTCGAGACTTTCTCGGATCCCTTCCGCCTGAGAATACAGAGCTAACTTAGATTGGATGGACGGTTGTTCCTCCACGAACTAGCGTATATTGTCATACACCGGCGCTATCTGATTCTTCAGAGCAGACTCGACCCGAAGCCTCTCTTTTCTGACCTCGTGCTCCCGAGATTCCCTCAACCTCCTAGTCGCCGCTTTGAATCTCAGGGCGATCTCAGAATTCTCCTGCTCCAGATTGTGGCACCGAGTATCAAGTCCTTCCTTCAGCGCCTTCAGCTCCTCTAGCTCTTTCCAAAGAACCTCACTACGAGATCTCTCGAGCTCAGCACACTCCACGGCTTCTTTCTTCTCGGTTTCCAACACACCGATCTGTTCTTCGTATGAACCGCACTTGTAAGCCAGCTCGGCGATCTCCTTTCTCTTCTTCTTTAGAGATCCGGTCTTCGACGCTATCTTCTCGTCCTGAGCTTTCAGCTTGGCTTCATAATCTCTCACCATGAGATTGACATTCCCGAAAAACTGGATAAAGGAGAAAAACAGGATTAGCAAGGTAGTAAAAAAAAAACAAAAACGACAAGTCGATACACCAAGAATAAGAGATACTTACAATGGCTCCAGCTTGAGTCATCTCTCGATATCGGTTACTCTGCGAGAGTTTCTCCAACTCAGGCATTCCCCTCCTCTTAAGCTGGATTTTGCAAAACAGGCGTGCTGGCGCCTCTTTGTCTTCAACGAAGGGGACATAAGTGTGCTGATACCGAAAATCGATAACGTGAGGGTATCCGACCACTTCTTCACGACCGGCCAGATCAGGTTCAGTAGATTGCTCACCGCGAGTTTCCACCGCCTGGGGATCCGCCAAGCATTCTTCTGTTGGCATCACGGTAGCTGTCATAGCATCAGCTGGGATGGCAGGAGAAAGCAGAAGTGGCTCTTCCTGGGAAAGTCCTTGCTGCTGACCGACGTCGTCTACATTCTCTATTGGCCCCTCGGTGTAAGGGGATTGAGCTGGGCTGGTTTGCCTAGCTTCTTCCTCAACATTCGCGGACCTTTTTTGCTTAGCAGGTCGGCCGGCATCAGATGAACCGTCCCCATGCACTGTGGTACCGATAGTATCGGCATAGGAGGGAAGAGAAGCGAGGTTCAATTTTCCCATTCTGGAGCTGCAAATTGGCGAAGTAAATGCGGCTGCATCCAATAACATAGTCGTCAGTTCCAGAGACGTATGTATGGATGGAGTGTGATAAGGAAATAAGTTACCTCGGTTGATTCTGTTCAAGGCAGCCTGGATGCGGGCTTCACTAATATCAGGCCAATGCTGGTGACTCAGCGTTCTGATAGCTTCCACTTCCTCGAGAAAAGATTGGGTACCACCTTGTGACCACTTGGAGAGCCGATCTGCACCAAAGAAGAAAACAGATGAAGCAGATCAGTTGAAGTGGAAGGAATTAAGATCTCAGAATCATACCAATGTTAGCATTGAAATATCCATTCAAAATGATGGAGGGATCTTCAAAGGAAGCTTTGTTAATCTTGATAGAGAAGTAGCGGTGATTCCAGAAGTTGATTTTGGTCGGCTTCCCGGTGATTACGTTATACTTGGGGACCATCTTCCCATAGAAGAACCCCGTCTTCATGGTAATACTCGGTGTCATTAATTCTTCGAGGAGACGGGCCGACATCTTTATTCTCAACTCGGCTGCAAGAACGGTCAAAGTCACTAGGATCCGGATCCCGTTCGCTGTGTACTGACCAAGGGCTATCTTCCGCCTGGAACAGTAGGTGGTCAGGAATTCTGGTAGGGGCCACCAGAGAGAAAAGTTGAGGAACAAGGACTCATAAACACATGCATATCCCGTAGGAGAAGTCCATGGTCTTTGATGAATCGCCGGGATGAGAAACGAGAATCCGGCGGGAGGGTCAGTTTGCAGAATCAGCCTACAAACACTTTTGAACGGCGATTTCGTAGGCAGGTGATTCTCCCACTTCTGATTCTTCTTAACACTGAACCGACGTTCCTGCTCTGGGTATATTTGTTCGTCAAACTCAAAGTCAGTCCCTGTCCAACGCATTGGGAGGAGATCGGCTAATGCGTAATCTATTTTCTTCTGTGCCAGAGTCTCTTGATTCCCAGCGGCATCACCTGCTTCTGTAGGAACGATTTCCCATTCTTATCTCGGCTCGAAATCTAAAGTTGGGTCGTCTTCAAGAGCTTGACCACTTGCTTCACGTTCTTCCAGCTCCAGACCGAATTCAACGATGCTACGTTCGTTGTTATCCAAGTCGGCTAAATCCTCAGTCGTCGGACCTGAATTGTCCATTCCTCCGAGTGCAATTGATCTTCTTCGACGGATTGGGGGGAGCCGCTACTGTCAGAATCTGAAGCGGTGGCGATGGCTTTCCCCTTCAAGGAGCAGTGGCGGATTGGGGAGGACATTCTAATCAAAAAACAAGCTAGAGAGAGAAAGTAGAGAGAAGGAAGAGAGAAAAAGAGAATACCTTTCGATGAAGTAGCGAGAAAGTGAAGAAATGGGAGTTGGAAAGAGGTTTTTATAAGAAACATGGCGTGGAAGACGAGCAGTCATCATAATTAGGTCTAAAATACCTATGAATGATGACATGTGTCCCACTAACTCTGAATTTCGAGAAGATGTCTGTTATGGATAGATGGCGCGTAACTTCTACGCATAATGTAATCAACCGAGATAATAAACGAAGAATTGAGTGATGTCGGAAAGACGACTTCTCTTGTCTACCAAACAAGGACGATAACCGAGATCACACTATAAATGGATCCACTCAACGAAATTCATCGGAAAAACAACATCAGCGGTATTTTCGATGAACTTGGGGGGGGGGGCTTATTGTTGGGGATAGATTGCATCTACCTGCATAGGCCCATTTAAATGGGATCTTGGCCCGGGAACAATATCAAAGTCGGCCCACGTGGTTCACTAAGCCAACTTTGGTAGACAGCAAAGTGCATATATAAAGAGGAAGTGGGATGAAGATCGGGACACGCAAATATTGGAAAAAAAGCCTAGAACTAGGGTTTCTTTCAGATTACTTGTTCTTGCTTTGTTCTTCATAGAAACACTCAAATTTAATCAATAAACTCTTGATTTGTTCTCTAAACCGTCTAGTTGATAAACCCACCATCGAAATCGATCAAGATTACCGATTTCAGATTCAACATTTACAAAGCCACTGTGTATTAAGCCCATGTCTAAAAAAACACCACCCGCTTGACCGTAGGTGTGAAAGAACGAAGCAGACATGCACTTGTCAAACACAAGCTTCTTCTTCGCATTCGGTCAATCACAACAATAGCTAAGGATATATACAATGACAAGCTGTCAAAAATGATGAACACCAGAAAACGGTGTTTTATTAACTATATGAACTTGTCCAAGCAACACTCCTTCCAATGGATCCTCTTCATATTGTCCGGGGATTTTGAAGATGGCTGCAAAAGACATTGTGGCAATAAGCACAGCCACAACAGATTTTGATTAATTGCCTGAGTGGGTTTCGGGTTGATGGAAGTAAAATCTGAAAAAATCAGAAAGCAGAACACCAAAGAAAAACAAGATGCAAGAGCCGTAGAATGATCTACTGCACTTGAGCGAAAAATCGCCTAATCCCGGGTGCAAGGTAACCAAGGCGGGTCACTCCAGGGTTTACTCTGCTCTCACCTGAATTGCGCACTCAATCCAGGAGAGATGAAATTCTCAAATTGAAAACCAGAAACTTAGAGAAAGAAGAAGAGAAGATGAAAATTGTGCGTCCCCTTTCAAGCTCCAAAACTCTCTCTATATAGTCAAAGAACGTAACTGTTCAGGGGAGATTTCCTACCATCTCTCCCACAATCTCGTTCCGTTAGTCGAAATATTGGAACCCTGTTCAGAAAATTCAGCAGCAAGCTTTGACTTCTTTTTCTTATAAACTATTTTCTAATCAAAACAATTAACTGAAACGATGAATACAAAGCTTAAAACGACAAAACCCAAGTTCATAATTAATAAAGTCCAATAGTAGAAACATACCCAACAATCCCCCACATGTTTCAAAAACAAATAAAAATTGAAAAAAACGTTGATATCTTTTTACAGACTTGAATCAACATAAGTAATTTATTTGACAGTTTTGTGAACTCTATACAAAGCGTTCTTTGAACTTATTCTTTCAACCCTGTATCATAAGTGTTCTAGTGAGTTAATCCACAAATCATCTACTTAGGAAATATTTACCTCAAGACTTATTAGATGACTTATCAAGTGTGTGTTGTCTCACACCCCCATATCAGAATAAGTTCATTAAGAGACAATATGTGTCAGCCTGCCACATACAACAATAAGAGATTTTAAATATCATCGGATTATGATTATTTTTTTCGTTTGACCACTTTGAACCAAGAACTCAAATATAAATTACATTCTTGGTAGAAATAATCTAACCTGAAAGAGGTGTTAATCCCATTTCCTTTGTTGTGTCCAGGACCATTTGTCCACACAAGTCTTATGTTAGTGGATCAGTTATATTCTTCCCTGATCTCACAAACTCAAGTGAGATTACACCTGCTTCAATTAAGCTGTGTATCACTTTATGTTTTATACAGATATGCCGTTTCTTTCCATTATACAATGCGTTCATAGCTACTTCTATAGCAGCTTGAGAATCACATCTCATGGACACAGAAGGACATGGTCTTCCAATCATTGGGCTATCAACAAGCAAGTTTCTCAACCAGCCAGTTTCTTGACCTGCCAATTCAAGATCAATTAGTTCAGATTCCATGGTGGAGCGAGCAATGCAAGATTGTTTATTAGATTTCCATGCTACAGCTCCTCCATTTAAAGTAAATACAAAACCACTGGTAGAGTTTACTTCACCATTGTTAGACACCCAATTAGCATCGCTGTAAGCTTCAAGTAAACACGGAGAACCATTATAGCACAAGTTCCAATCAAGAGTTCCTTTCAAATATCTCATTAAACGACCAAGTGCTATCCAATGATCAGAACCAGGATTATGAGTATATCTACTTAATATACTCACAGCATATGCAATATCAGGTCTTGTACTATTCATCAAATACATTATACTACCCATGATCTTAGCATATTCAGACTGGTTCACACTTTCTCCTCTATTTTTACACAAATGCAGAGATGAATCATAAGGAGATTTAGCACTAGTTTCATCCCAATATCCAAATTTCTTAAGAATCTTTTCAATATAATGAGATTGATTTAATGAAAAACCAGAATTAGTTTGTACAACTTTTATTCCAAGAATGACATCAACTTCACCTAAATATTTCATATCAAAGTTAGAACTCAAGAAAACTTTTGTTTCACAAACAATTTCCAGAAATGTGCCAAGAATAAGAAAGTCATCAACATACAAACATATAATAACATATCCATGCTCATGCATTTTTGAAAAAACACACGTATCTCCAAAATTTGAAACAAAACCATTTTCATGCAAAGTGTTACTGAATTTTTCAAACCATTGCTTAGGAGCCTGTTTAAGACCATAAAGAGATATAATTATTTTGCAAACTTTATGTTCTTGACCAGGCACAATAAATTCCTCAAGTTGCATATAAATTTCCTCATGCAAATCACCATTCAAAAATGCAGTTTTCACAACCATTTCATGGACAACTAAACAAATGTAACTGTTCAGGGGAGATCTCCCTACCATCTCTCCCACAATCACGTTCCGTTAGTCGAAGTTGTGGAAGCTCCTTCAGAAAATTCAGCCGCAAGCTTTGACTTGTTCTTTTTCTTATAAACTATTTTCTTATAAAAAAAGTTAACTTATACGATGAAAACAAAGCTTGAAACGAAAAAGCCCAAGTTAATATTTCAAGTTAACTTATACGATGAAAACATATTTCTCGGATATGGATAATTAACTCATAGCTTATGAGATATTTGAATCCTAGTTGGTTTCCCATTGGTCTAATACCAGATTAATAATGTTTCTGGTTTAATTTAGATACACTAAACCGTGATAACCAATTTGTATGGTTCGTAAGTTTTAAACTTTAATATTATGGAGAAATAAGAATTTAATTTTGTTTATATAGAGAGACAAATCTCGAATTATTTTTTCGGGGATGTATATACCAAGACAATAGTTTGAGAAATATTGGTGTTATACGATAGTTTTCATGGAGAAATAACTTATCGACCCACTAGAAATCAAAAGAGAAGAGTTTTCATTGTTACATGCAAGTTTGAGGCGCTTTTTTGGTATATGGAATGCATGATACAACTGTCGATATGATATAACTGTCGATATGATACAACTGTTGATATGTCAGTTTTTTAGACATATTGTAAGGATCTAAACTCGATGACTCAAGATTCACGAACATGGAGAAGTTTTTCAACATAATTAAAGGAGGTATCAACACTGAAGAGTATATTCACTGATTTTTCTATTGTGTTTCATGGTCGTTCTGTAAATGTTGATTCAGATTCATTAGCTTAGATGGCGAGAATGCTTCATAGGTATTTGCACTACATTATTACGGTATAGTTCTCAGACCACGTCAAATTTAATAATAGAACATCCAATTTGATGAAAAAGTAAAAATATATTTTTTGTACGAAAAGGATAGATCCACAAAGATTACATCAAAGAAAACACTCCAAACGCCTGATAACGCAAAGTTGGCAAAATAAGCTAGAAAATATCAAGAACTTGTAGAATGGAAGTGTTACAAAGCGGGCAGTTTCATCTTTGGACCCAAAGTTCTCTTGAACATAACCTGCAAAATGTATGCCCACAAGGTATTAAAGCTGCACCTTTGCTTCTTATCATACACATGCAACAACCGGACTCTGCCGTCATCATCATCCTGGTCGTCACTGTCGCTTCTTCTTCTGCCTCTCCTCGAGAAGACTACAGTTTCTCGCCGGAGACGGTGGCACAGTCAGCGATGGTGGTGATAGTTGTGTCCGGGTAATGATTGTAGAGTATGGATTTCGCCATCCCTCAAGGCCCGAAGAATAAACGGCTCAGCCCATTAGTCATGGAAGCAGCTCGGCTTAACGGCTCTGGGCATCGATGTCTCGGCGTGACTCAAGAGTGCTTTTGGTCGATCAACCATCGACCGAACGCATTCGGCTCAACGGCTACTATCATCAACAAAAATCTTTCGGCCCAACGAGTCGAAAGCCCACCAAGACGACGCAAACTAGGTCACATGGAGATGTCGAAGCGACTATATAAGGAGAGGGGGACGCGACGCGAAAGGGATCCGAAATAAGACATACACACTAAGGCGGCTAGATTACGCTTTTCTCAAGAACTATATCATGTTCTCCCGCCAGAAAGCCACTCCCTCAGACCTCTGGAACCTCACTCATGCCAACGGTCAAAGCCTCCGCGAGTTTATGGAAAAGTTCAAAATCTTCGTCTCGAAGGTCGACGTCCCCGACCACATAGCGGTAGAATCATTGATGAACACCCTCCACATAAAGTCGCAGTTTTGTGACAACCTCTACCAAAACCCAACGAGGTCTATTTCGGATGCTATCGCCTGTTCCCACAACTTTATCCGCATGGAGGAGGATACCAGGGCAAAGGCTGCCAAAGAAGCAACGGGAATGCAAATGTCCGCTCGAACGAATGACACGCGCCTGGAATCTTGACAGCACTCCTCCGGTGGAAAACATACTCAGAAGAAAGGATATGTGAGCACTGTCGACGACAAAGAGCCCTAGGATTCTGCCGTCGTCGTGCGAAAGAAGGGATGGAATCACTGGGATCGAGACTCCGCCCAGAAACCGTCAAGTTCCTTCGAGCCGACAAGTTCAAACCCCACTGAACCCGACAAGTGGTGCTCGTTTCATAGGGTCAAATCGCACAACACAAAGGAATGCAAAGTCCTTTGTGGACATTTCCTCGAATCGATTGACAGCTGCAAATTTGAGATAGAGCCCCCCACGCAGAAGCCAAAGAATGCTAAAAGTTGGAGCAAGAACAAGGAAAAGAAAGCCCAAAAATCTCAAACCAAATCTCCCCAAAATGAAGGACGGGCAAGCCGCAGGAGAGCCCCCGTGAAAAACCTGGCTCCTGAGAATGACTCCACCGACAAGGAACATCCGAGAAACCGTCAACGAGTAGAACTAATACTCGTCCACCCCAGCGACTCATCAGAGGACGAAGTGCCGCTCGTAATTCCAGACCTGCATGACAAAGCGAAGCAAGGAATAGACCAATCCCTCGTCACAACGAAAAATTATGTAGACCTGCGCTCCCTATTAAAGCAAAAAACCGTGACAGTCACGACGGTGGCAGATGACCCGTTGAACTGTGCGGACCTTCGCATAACTATCAACAAATATAAAGCACCAAAAATCGAGGGAACGAGCCTCAAACCTCAGGTAATCGACCTCCGCGATCAGCTCAACTAAAAATCCGACGATTTGCGTATCAAACTTAGTCATTCTAAAAAGTCCGACCTGGACGTCATCTCGAAGCGAAATGATATCCTTCAACGGATCCAGGAGTTATGAACATAACTGACAACCTTCGAGCACAATTATAATCCACAAGAGCCGTGCGTACCCCGCATCTCAACGTTATCATGATCTCCGGTATAAAGGGATTCGACCCACGGTGACTTCTCACGAGTAGACTGTCGATCCGACGTTCAAACCTATTCGACATAAAAGAAGAAAGATGGGACCCGAACGATCTAAAGCTGTAAACGACAAGGTCAACAGACTGCTCGATGCAGGCTTCATCACCGAGGTATGATATCCCGAAATGGCTGGCCAACCCCGTCGTTGTGAAGAAAAAGAACGGAAAGTGACGTATCTGCGTCGACCTTACAGACCTGAACAAAGCATGCCCAAAAGACAGCTACCCGCTCCCCCACATCGATCGTCTGGTAGAATCAACAGCTGGTAACAAGCTCTTGACTTTTATGGACACCTTCTCGGGGTACAACCAAATTTAGATGCATCTCGATGATCGCGAGAAGACGGCCTTCATAACAGACATAGTGACTCACTATTACAAAGTAATGCCTTTCGGCCTTAAGAACGCAGGAGCAACTTACTAGCGCCTCGTCAACCGGATGTTCGCGATAAACTCGGTGACACTATGGAAGTCTATATAGCCGATATGCTGGTGAAGTTTCTTCACACCGAAAATCATCTCGATCATCTCCGAGACTGCTTCAAGATGCTCAACGAATACCAGATGAAGCTCAACCCAGCAAAATGCACCTTCGGCATCACCTTGGGTGAATTCTTGGGATACATCGTCACTCAGCAAGGTATAGAAGCCAACCCCATGCAGATCACGATCATCCTTGACTTTCTGAGCCCAAATAATAGTCGCGAAGTCCAGCGACTGACCGGACGGATTGAAGCCCTCAATAGACTCATTTCCCGGTCTATCGATAAGTGCCATCCCTTCTATGAACTCCTGCGAGGGAATAAGAGGTTTTTTTGGGACGAGAAATGCGAAGAAGCATTCAATCAACTGAAGTATTATCTCACTACTCCTCCAGTCCTATCGAAACCCGAGGCTGGCGGTACCCTATCCCTGTATAGAGCCATCACATCTTCAGCGGTCAGTAGCGTCCTCATCCAAAAAGACTGAGGCGAGCAAAAGCCTATTTTTTACATCAGCAAGCGAATGACCGAGCCAGAGACGCGATATGCAACCTTTGAAAAAATGGCTCTCACCGTCGTAACCTCGGCGAGAAATCTTCGACCATACTTCCAATCGCACACAATCGAGATACTTTCTAACCAATCCCTCCGAACGGTAATACAAAATACCAACCAGTCAGGACGGCTGACCAAGTGGGCCATGGAACTAAGTGAGCACGATATCGTATACAAGAACCGAACAGCAGCCAAGTCGCAGGTCCTCGCTGACTTTCTAATCGGGTTAACACCAGAACTCGAACAAGACCTGGTCCTACCAAGCAAACAACCAAGCTGAGTACGAGTCTCTAATCACAGGACTCCGCCTCACCAAAGCAGTCAAAGCCAATCGAGTCAGCGTCTACTGCGATTCTCAACTCATAGTCAGCAAGTACCTCGACAACTATGATGTAAGGAACGAGCGGATGGACGCGTATCTCAAGCTCGTCCAAGAACTCACACGAGACTTCAAATTTTTCGAACTCACAAAGGTTCGCCACAGGGAAAATATATGCGCAGCCTCCCTTGCCACCCTCGGAAGTAAGCTGCACGATAAAGTGAAGCGAACGATCCCAATACAAAAGATTGAGAAACCGAGTATCGACCCGATAACCGAGCAGATGGTTATCGCCGTATCTGTCACCAACGTAATGTAAATCGAACCAGATCCTTACACGACGGAAACCCAAGCTCAAGACTGGCGACATGAGTTCATCGATTACCTGGCCGACGACAAACTCCCCCCCGAGAAATGGGCCGCACGCCGACTCAAGCGACGCAACACACATTACGTCGTCATGGAAGGAGAACTTCACCGATGGACCGCAACAAAAGTACTCCTCAAATGTATTTCCGGCGATGAAACAAGACTTGTCATGGCCTAAACTCACGAAGGCGCATGAGGCAATCACTCAGGTGGGCGAGCCCTCTCATTGAAAGTCAAGAATCACGGCTTTTACTGGCCAACAATGAACGCCGATTGAGAGTCTTACGTTCAGAAATGCGACAAGTGTCAGCGACATGCGTCCACCATCCAAAGCCCGATAGAGCTGCTTCACACCCTAACTACACCATACCCATTCATGCAATGGGGCATGGACATAATAGGTCCAATGCCGAATTTTCGACAAACAAAGTTCAACTTGGTCATGACAAATTACTTCACCAAATGGGTGGAAGCGAGGCATACGCAACGATCACCGACAAGGAGGTGCAGCAAATCGCTTGGAAGAATATAATCTGCAGGCACAAGCTTCCATAAGAACTAATAACCGACAACGGATCCTAATTCATCTCGCATAACTTCAGAGAGTTCGGTGACAAATGGTGTATCCGCCTCAACATGTCAATGCCGAGGAATCCACAGAGTAACGGTCAAGCCGAGTCTACTAATAAAACCATCATCGACATACTGAAGAAAAGGCTCGACTTGAAGAAGGGTTGTTGGGCCGATGAATTAGACGGCGTTCTGTTGTCCCACAGAACAACTCCCCGTGAAGTGACGAAAGCCACACCTTTCTCGATGACCTATGGAATAGAAGCAATGACACCCGCCACAGAACATCGAGCTTAACCGTGACATGCTTCTCGACGCACTGGAAGACATCCAAGAGAAGCGCGACCAAGCGTTACTTTGAATTCAAAATTACCAACATCAGATCGAGAGATACTATAACAAGAAGGTTAAGTCTCGACCCCTTGAGCCGGGAAATCTTGTCCTCTGAAAAGTGTTTGAGAATGCTAAGGAATGGAATGCCGACAAACTCGGGTCTAACTGGGAGGGACCTTACAAAATCACCAAAGTAATCAAGCCAGGATCCTACTGCCTCGAGACATCATTTGGGGAAGCAGTGCCACAAGCTTGGAACTCGAAGCATCTTCGACTCCTTTTCTCCTGAGCGAACGACCGGCGTGGCACGCTTGCTCAAAAAAACGAGTAAATGTGCTCCACGGCTACTTTTACCCAAAAAAAAAGAGTAAATGCGCCCCACGGCCAATTTTACTCAAAAAACAAGAACTACGAATGGCTTGATCCTCCAGAAAAGGTGAGTAGACAGCCTTAACAGGTCTATCTATTACCAAAAACCTCCCCTTCAAGAGGTGTCCCTAGAGTGAGCAAACGAACGCACGTCACTCATGCGATGCCGACACGAGCACACTCCAGCCCCTCGAACGAATATATCAGCACTCGCACCCCACCATCGAGCATGTCCTGATCAAACACACGCTCATAGGGAATCGGTCGTGTCATGGCATCAGCCAACACGCCCGAAATGATGACTCCTGAACGTTTCATAACTCACCAAGTAAGGTGTTGGCCGACTGAATGCTCGGAAGTTACTTTGAAATCGATCCAGAACCGTCGCCATTTGAAAACCCCGGTCCTAGTTGTCCACCTTTGGCGCTTCCCTAGCCGATGTCTCGGCAACGACCTAAATCCACAAAGGAATTTGATGACCTAGAACTGAATAATGAACAGTCAGAAAACCGATTAAATTTTGACACCAAAATGAATTACATCATGTCGATGACAGTCGAAAAATTTGGCGATTCTCGTCCTCACAAACAAAGACACTTCGACAAGTCAGCGTAATTGCTTTGTTCGATAATCCAAACCAAAGTCGGGACAACGGATTGGTTCGCGATTTACTTCGGCTCGGAATTACTCCACAGTCGACTAATCCAAAACTATTCTAAGTCCTAAAAGAATTTGGCGACTTACTGAATAAAATCATAAAAAGAAAAATCGTTGAACAGACAAAAAGTGATGGTTTCCAAAAACAAAGTGACATCAAGTTCCGAAATAAAAAAAAACAAGGAAGGCCTCTCAAAGACGAGGCAACATACAAAGCAAAAAAAATCTAAGTACGAAAGGAAGATGAAGGCACTCCTCAGACGTCTTCAGTTAAGTCCTCGGTGTGCTCGATCTGCTCCTCACCAGCATCCTGACTCCCGACCTGGGAGGCTCTCCGTCTTTGTCCGTACGATCCCCTTCTAAGCTTCCCGGCATATCCGCGTTGGCGTTTGGTGAAGGAGGAGGTTGCGAGGCCTCATGATTTCATCGCGTCTTGATCTTTGGTCATTCCCTCGATATTTTCGTCGTCGACTTTGTCTTCTCGACCATCTACACTTTTCTCCTCTTCCCAATCCTCTCCTTGGCCATCCGCTGAAGTATCCGACAGTAGGAGGATCGCGGACTGCTCTGCATCCGGAGAGGGCATCGTGTCTCTTCAGCCGTTTGACACCGAGAAGCGCTCGGTGTATGGAGGAGCGTAGCAGTTCTGGCGTCTATCAAATTAGTGTTGGACCCAAACAGGTCAAGGCCGACCATAACTCGTTCATCGACAAACTGAGAGTCGAGTTTGGCGGGGACAAAGTCAAGTCGGCCTCCGGGATCTCGCCAACATCAAATTTCAGAGCCTCTTCTTCGAACTGCTTCTCCTGAGCAGCGAACATATCAATCGTCTCCTGAGGAATGTCGCGACCACCGGCCTTTAGGGCCTCGAGGCATTTCCTCATACCAAACGCCTGACTTTGAAGCAGTCACATCTTGTCAAATGGGGCGCAACGAGTCTGGTAATCGCGAATGCTCGCGAAACTTTGTTGTGTACCTAGGCCCCCATTCCTATCTTCTCCTCGAGTCTACCCATCCTCATCTCTAAATCCGAGATGGTAGAATGAGCGACGCGAAGGTCGGCCTCAGCAACGTTGGCTCCCTCTTGGTGGATTTTCCTCCGAGCAATCGCTCGTTCCCTCTTCGCGGCCATTTCCTTGTATTCGGCAGTCCACTCCGCTTTCTTCCTATGATAGAATTTACCTTTGGCCGCGGCCTTCTCCTTCAACTTTTCCGAGTTCGCGATCGCCTTATTCAGGGCAGTGTCGTATTTTCTCGATGATCGATGAACGCTTATGAACAAAATACAGTAAAACAAAACGAGGGAGTCTCAAGGAGATCCTTACCAACAACTTAGTACGAGCGGCGTCGACGTACTCATCCTTGTAGATCAAATCCACCACAGCCGGAGGGGTCTTGGTCCGCCTCTGACCTGACTGACCAGTTCCGCCGATTTGTGCGGAACGTATATGAGCGGAGTCGGCCCATCGTACTCAAATGATATTCTACAAAGCAAAACGTTCCACAACACACAATAATCGTTGTCCGGAGGATCCTTGAAGGCGGAGTCATCAGACTTAACAAAAAAATAGGACCTATGCCAGTCCACCGTCTTGTTTGAATACCCTTTTACCACGTTGTAGTTCGGTCGCATATTAACCGACCAAAGGCCTTCGTCCAGGGGATTGACAGAAGTCAGCTCCTCGACAGCACATACGTTCAAGGTAACGTCGATTTCAGCGGCCAGGACCATCAGAGCAACTGCAAGGCGCCATGAACCGTTCAGAAACTGGCTTATCGCCGCGTCCCGTCCCCTCACATACGAAGTAATCAACTGAGGGATCGGGAACAAGAGCTTCATGTCGTCTTGGAAATACGATTCGTAGACGCACTAAAAATCGATCGGCAGCGACCATGGACTCTGCTCTTCTGTAGGAATAAGGAAAGTGACCGCAACTCCTCTGTATTCTCTTAGAAGCCTCTTCACGCTCCCAACAGTCGACCGCGTCTTAAGAAAATTTCCCAGGTTTGACCCCTTGCCTCCGGGGAGCGCAGTAACTCGGGTGTGAGGACCGTGAGTTCCTCGAAAATCCCTCCAGGGTAGTAACATATCGGTACGAAGTCAGCAAGAGGAATCCCGTCCCTAGCGCCACCTTGGCCGTCTCTCGCGCAGATTTGCGCTTCCATCGAAGCCCTTGCCACTTCTGCTCGGTGGAGGCACGCCGATTCGGAAACCAACATCGTCTGAGATAGCCCCAAACTGCAGGTATCCATCATCGGATCGTGATGAATCACCTCAAAGTCGTCGAGCGGAGTCCCATCCGCATCTCTCGCAGGGCTAGGCTCGGTAGCAACTGCTTTCCTTTTTGTTTGCGAGAAAACCTCCTTTCGGACGACATGATGCTATCTATTTTACAACAACAATCTAGAGGGAGAAGCACATAAGAAGAGGGAGAAAGTACCTGAGCATGCGGAGAAGAATGATAGAAATGAGAAGGGAAAGAGTATTTATAGGAAAGAAGCGGCGCGACCCCCCAAGTCATCATCATTAGGTCTACGTGTGCCCACTTGGGCCTCGAAAGAACGCCTATTTTGCCCACAAAACATACGCGTTGTATCGGCTTCCCGCGATAACTTGGTCCAATCCGGATCCAACCGATGGGCGAAGATCAAACCAGAACTATCCAAGAGAACCGGTTCGACCAAAACCCGATCAAACTACCTACCTCGCGAGGAGAGGAGGCGCCTTGCAATGCGAAACTGCGCACCACGTCTTTACGACGGACCGTCTTTTCTCCCAGACCATTAACCTCCAAATTCATCGAGTTCGAAACAACCTCGCTCACCGATGAACTGGAGGGGGGGACTTACTGTAGTGGATGGATTTCACCATCCCTCAAGGCCCGAAGAATAAATGTCCCAGCCCATTAGTCATGGCAGCAGCTCGGCTTAACGGCTCCAGGCGTCAATGTCTCGGCGCAACTCGAGAGTGCTTTTGGTCGATCCACCATCGACCGAACGCATTCGGCTCAACGGCTACTATCATAAACAACGATCTTTCGGCCCAACGAGTCAAAAGTCCACCAAGACGACGCAAACTAGGTCACTGGAGATGTTGAAGCGACTATATAAGGAGAGGGGGACGTGACGCGAAAGGGATCTGAAATAAGACATACACACTAAGGCGGCTAGATTAGGGTTTTACGTTTACTCACTCTCTCGCCGTGTAATAGTTTGCCGGAGAGCTTTCCGAGCTCCGGCCTCCTGTTTGTCTTGCATCTCTCTCCTTTGTAACCGACTAAAAGCTTTTCCGACCATTAATAAGACGTCTTTGTTAAACCCACACTTCATCTCTTGTTACCGTTCCCGATCAAACAATGATCATGTCTGTCATCAAAACATCTTCAAGAGTCACCGAGCTCCGGGCATTCTCCACCGTTGACATCTGATGTAGTAACTTCACTCTCAGCCTATGACCACCGTCCATTTGAATCATAAGTGTCAGCTGTTTAGGACAAGGTGACCCTGGAGACTCAAAGAACAGCGCAAAATTACTGAGTCGAAGATTTATCGAGGAAATATAAGTAAATATGTAATATTTTAACGAAAAAAATCTTTTGACTTATCAAGATAAAATTCAAAAACTAAAATTCAACCGCCAGTTTCTTCGGCATAAAGAGTGAGAGTAAGGACAAAACTAAAGACTTGTTTCCTAAGAAAATCTCTCAGGGTTTCTGTGAACAGATCCACTTTTATACAAGAAGCCTTAGATACCTTAACCTTTTCCGACAATATACCTTCTAATTGCATTATAATACGGAAATCAAGAGCACATCTGTGATAAATATACTTATATTTTTGATTAATTGATGTAGCCTATTTATTACCAGTTTTAGGTCATAAGTTTAATTTAGAATTTATTATTTGCGTAAGCCATGTTTTAGAATATTTACAGGTCTATGAACGTTTTGAAGATATATGAGATATTTGGAGCTTTTGAAGCATTTAGAGGAGAAGAATTCGTAGCTGATTAGGGAGTCGAAGAAGCCATTGATCGATGACTTATACTTGGAATCGACCGATGATTAAAGATCAAGGTCGATTGGTTCAACACACTTGCCACCGATCGAGGACATCAGATTTTAAGTCCAAGTCAGAATGACGAAAATGCCCTGGACGAATTTTGACCTAGATTTAGGGTTTTACATTTATGCAGACAGAGACAAGAGAAAATGAATTACAAGTTTTATCATTCTATTGTATTAGAGTTAGGAGAGAAAAGAGGAACTCCTTCAAAATCTTCCAAGAACTCCTTTGTTTTGTTTTTTAATTTCTATTGTGCATCTATTTTATCTATGATTTATGTGACAAAGATCATGTTTGAGTAGTTATCATTTTAGGTTGAATGATATCAATCATGGATTAGCCCAAAAGTAGGATTGCTAGGTTAAGTTAATATTTATCAATTGAGTTGTTCTTAATGCTTGCATTCTAGAGTAGCTAACTAGGATCTCGATGATAGGACATGGACAACTACGAGAGTAGGTTCTATGCTATAATAAACTTTGTTGAACTAGGATGTTAGACACATGCGAGAGCTGGTCTAATAAGTCTGGTGGACTTATCAAATCTCGTCCCACACTTTCTTCTGATTTCACCGGTCGATCGACACCAGACCTTAGCCGTCAATCGATGGTCTTTCCTTTTGCTCGCATATGAGAGTTAGAGTTAAAAAGATCAGAATTGTTAACATTTAAGTTCTACTATATTTACATTTTCGTGTTTCATATTTCCTATAATCCATTAGGCTTGAAACCATAGATCTAGTATATTTATATTTACATTTAGTTCATTAAATATTTTATTACCATATTTGCATTAAATATCATATTTCCATATTTGAATTAAATATCATATTTTCATATTGCTTCCTATCTCTGGAATATTTCCTTAATTGATTGTTCACCACTATTATATATATACATAGCTTAATCTTTAGAAATAAGAAATCTATTGTGTGCCATTGCTCTCTGTGGATTCAATCCCTAAGTACTATACATGGTCTCTCTTGGCAAGAGTATTTTTTGTGTGTTAAAATTATGATTAATTTGATAGTTAATTGTTTAGGATATTTATACCCTGCTAGAACAATAAACACATCCACACCCATGTCATTAATCCGGGTGCTTTTAAATTGTAAAGACTCTGGCCCTAACAAAGTGGGATATTATTTTATTTTTCTTTGCAGTTTTATGTAAAGCAATGTCGGACAAAGAATTTCAAGCAATCATATATATTTTCCAAATGTGTTTTGCATAATACAAAATGATGAATATTGCGTGTCAAAAAGGTGAAAACAAAAAAAAAGTTAATGATCATTACTTTCTTCACCAACTAGGTAAACATAACCTCCTCTTGGACGTGGAAAAAAAAGTCAAAGCTGAGAGAAATTGCAAAAAACGTTTCATATGAAGGCCATTGGGAATGGAAAGGCAACGTCGTTTGGGTATGATAAATGGCTTGATATAGGTACGCTTATGGACAAGTTGGGTGAAAAAGGGATCATCTTCTTGGGTTTAGACGAGAGACATCAGTATATGAGGTTCTCGGGAAATCAGCCGATTCCTGCATCAACAAAGGCTCGCGGTCCCGATCAGTACATATATTGATGACATGTGCTAAATCATATATCAACTTCGATTTATTTTAAATTTTATACACGAACTACTAAAATTAGGCTAAATCATACATTGATCGTTTCACCGTTAGTCAAAAGTTTATAAATGATGATGTGTCAATAACGGAAGCTGAGCTGTATAATACGAAAAAAAAAAAAAAATTTAGCAAGTCTGAAGAAGGGGGGATTCGAACCCGGGTTTGGGTGAAAGACTAATATGATCCCAAACCACTGCGCTATGAACACCCTTACTAATTTATTCTCTACACTATAATATTTAAAGCTAACATATATACATTTTTAGCTAGGATGGGCATTCGGATATTCATTCGGGTTTGGTTCAGATTTATTCGAATTTTGAGTTTTTGGGATTAAAGATTTTAACCCCATTCAGGTATTTATAAATTTTGGTTTAAATTCAATTCAAATCTTTGTGGGTTCAGTTTGGATCTTTGCGGGTTCGGTTCGGATTCAGATAATCCGTTTATTAAAAAAAAAAATTTTAAACTTGGTTATCTAAATATTTATGTAATATATATTGACATGTCATCATTTATAAACGTTTGACTAATGGTGAAGCGGTCAATGTATGATTTAGTCTAATTTTAGTAGTTCGTGTATGAAATTTAAAATAAATCAAAGTTGATGTATGATTTAGCACATGTCATCAATATATGTACTGATCGGGACCGCGAGTCTTTGTTGATGCAGGTATCGGCCGATTTCCCTGAGGTTCTCTGTTCCATGCGAGCAAGAAGAAGACATCGTACTGCTTTGCTAAATGAGGTTGAACATCATATCACTCTTTGCCATCAAATATTGAATATGGAAGATATCTATTCACTGAGACCAATGGTCTGTTCTTATACAAGGTTAGGATGTACAAGTATGGTAATGGAAATATACAAGTAGTAATGAGAGCGATCATGTAGCATAATGATATCAATCACATTTATCTTGTGATATATAGTTTCTATATCTTATATCAAAGCCAAAAGATGAATGAGGACGATTGTGATCTATAGAAACACAGATCTGGTTACAACAAAATATATTCTACCCAGGAAACTTGGCACATGATGCAACAAGCAAGACAACAAGTAAATTGGGCATAGGGAGTTTGGTTCAAGTATGTTACTCCTAAATTCTCATTCATCACTTGGCTGGCAATGCTAAATCGATTATCCACAATGGATTGAGTAGTGAAGTGGAGCGGTGTTTATGGAAGATGTTGATGTTTTCATTGCATTTACTTTGACTAAAAATTCTTTGGTACAGGGAAAAACTATGTTATGTCTTTGTGGAAGATGTCAAAACCAAAAGCAACGTGACGTGAGAACCATATCTCGTCATCTTTTTCGAGTCGGCTTCAAGAGTAATTATTACGTATGGTCAAGCCATTGAGAAAATTACTATGACGATGGCGAATCATCAAGAGGAGGTCAATTTATGGGAGAAGAGACACCTTATGCCGTAGCAGAGGCATATCGGGAGAACATACAAGTTAATATAGGAGGAGACACTGGGACAACTCACATATTGGAGAATATGATGGAAGCACCCAATGAAGACCAGTATGAAGATAAAGTGTTTATAGTGTTCGAGGTCGCCAATCAACCACTATATGATTGATGGATGTGTTGAAGGTATTCTCAACTGTATTTGGCATCACGTTTAATAAAAGTAAAAACTGATCATAATTTGGTGGAGTCATGCATGGATGAAATATCACAAACATTTCGAGATGTGCTACCACAACCAACCAAAGCTCCAAAATCGTATCATAAGATGAATAAATTGAGGAAGGCGCTTGGTCTCCCTGTTGTGAAGATTGATATTTGCGAGGACAACTGCATGTTATTTTAGAAGGAAGATCGGTAGTTGTTGGTGTGTCGGTTTTGTGGCAAAGGTAGATATCATGAAAACCACATGAGTAAAAAGCGGCCAAAACAAAGAATGTTCTATATGCCTATTACATAGAGGTTGAAGTGGTTATACCAACTCGAGACGACTGCATCAAAAATGAGATGGCACGCAGAACATGTGTCTCTTGAAGGAGAAATGCACCACCCTTCTGATGGAGCAGAGTGGAAGCATTTTAACAAGGTATATCCTAATTTTTCTGCGGAAAGTCAATATATTTATCTAGGACTTGAAACATATGGATTTAATCCAGTTGGTATGAGTGATGATGCCTACTCAGTTTGCCCCATAATCGTAACTTCGTCTGACTTACCATCGAGTATATGTATGAAATGGGAGTATTTCTTTTTATCAGTACTTGTTCCCCGGCCAAGACATCCAAAGAAGAGCATTGATATCTAACTTGAGCAGTTAATTGAAGAATTACAAAGTTTGTGGAGTAACGGGGCAGAAGCATATAATATTTTCAGGAAGCAAAAATTCACAATGCGAGCCGCATTAATGTGGAAAATTAATGACTTTCCCGCTTATGGCGTGACGTCAGGTTGGATGACTCATGGTCGTTTAGCTTGTCCATATTGTCTAGATGATACAAAGTCATTTTAGTTGCAACATGGAAGGAAGCATACTTGATTTGACTGTCATTGAATATTTTTGCCAAAAGAGCATCCATACATGAGAATTATCCAGGCATTTCGAAGGGGGAAGACAATGGCTAATGATCCTCCACCATGGTTGACAAGAGAATAAATTCTCCATGAAAGAATCAACAACATCGAAGGATTGTGCTAAACTGTCGATTGTGGAGGAAAGGGACAAGAGAAACCTGCGAGCACTATAGCCGGCTACGAAAATATCACAATTTGGTGAAGAAGAGTATCTTTGGGGAATTCCCATATTGGGAAAAACTTCTTCTTTGACACAACCTAGACTTCATGCACAATGAGAAAAAAATATTTGATAATCTTATCAACATGGTGCTTAATGTTCTCAGAAAGATAAAAGATAATCCAAAGTCGAGGATGGATCTACTTGATTTGTGCAGAAGGCAAGAGTTACATATCAAAGAAGATGGAATGATGTCGGTCTTGATTTTTGGGTTGTCCAAGGAAGAAAAATAAATAAATTCTTGCGATGGTTGAAGAATTGTATAAAATTTCCAGATGGGTACGCTTTGAAGTTCCCATTTTCGTTCAAAGAACTGCTTTCAAAAAAATTTCACATCACAATTTCAGATAAACAATCCGCAAATTATTTGAATATGTGTTATTAGCCAATAACTCATATTATTTCCTGCAGAGATAGCATTATTCTTTTGGACTATTTCTACAAAGATACTAAAGAACGAAGATGTTAGCATTTTAAATGAAAACATTGTGGTGAAGCTTTGTAATTTTTGGATAAGATTTTACCCCCTTCGTTCTTTGATGTTATGGAACATCTAGCCGTGCATTTTCCATATGAAGCTTGGTTAGGAGGTCCAATGCAAAATATATGGATGTATCCTTTCGAGCCATACATGCACCATCTAGGAAAGAAAGTTAAAAATAAGACACATATTGCAGGTTCCATTATTGCACAATACCTTAATGAGGAGATTTCAACAGCTTTCTGCAAATTTCTTTGGGAATCCACAACTGGTTTCTGAAGTTTTGTTTCTGGAGAAATTCGATTTACCTATAATTATCCAAATGTGCCTACCATGTTTTACCATGAAGGTCGTGTAAGTGAAAAAAAAAAAAACATGGCTTACCGAATAACTACACCGTCCTACACACGTTTATGATGCTCAATAATGATACATTTGAACCTTACGAAAGGTACTTCCTATAATTTTTATATTTATCACATTTATATAAACGCCAAATGCAAGTTATAATCCTTTTCTACAACTGCATAGGATTTTGAGGAGTTTATGATGTAGAGAAAGCCAAATTTATGCAGTAATGATATACAATTAGCGAAAGACAAACATTTTGCAGAATGGTTGAAAATCTATGTGAGTTTATGATATTAATTAAATATCAATGTGTATTTAAACTTATTACTTATAAGTTTAAATTGATATCTATAGGTTGAGGCAGCGAGTAATTCATATGAGTTTCCGTTGTGGATGTTGGATTTTGTACAAGGTGTGCAACGTAAATATACCTCTTGGCCGATTTACCATTCACGGTGATACTGCTTCCAGACACATAACCATGGCCAAGAAAAGAGAACACAACATTACAGTGTGCAAGTACGTGGAACCACAGAGACTGACTACTACGAGTTGATTGCAGAGATAATGATGATTGAGTATCATGGTTTTGTTGGACTGAAGACAATGGTTTTTACGTGTAAGTGGTTTGATACAACTGTAGGTCGAGGGATACAAAAACATAAATTTGGAATCGTGGATGTATTTCCGCGTTGGCAGTATAAGAAATAAGATCCATTTATTTTATCTGGTAATTGTGATCAAGTTTGTTTGATTCCTATCTGCGGGTCTGTCATACATCAGCCATCGATTGGTGGGCATGTACAAAACTTTTTCCTAGAGTGGTTCGAGAAACATTTGAAGATACTCTTGTTGCAGTACAAGATGATACACACAACCAAGTTATTGCACTTAGTGATATGTTTCGCATCAAATCGTTCGTTGTGGAAGATGATTCAGATTATGATATGAGTTAGAAGAATCTTGTATTGATTATGATTCGAAATCTGATATAATTTCTGAAATTTTTATAAATTTGTATTATCTAATAATTTTTTTTTTTTTTTTATAAATTTGTATTATGTAATAAGTTCTTAAGTTTTATAATAAATTTGTATTATGAAATAATTTCTCAAGTTTTTATAAATTTGTATTATGTTATAAGTTCTTAAGTTTTTATAAATTTGTATTATCTAATAATTTCTTAAGTTTTATAAATTTGTATCATGTAATAAGTTCTTAAGTTTTTATAAATTTTTATTATCTAATAATTTCTTAAGTTTTAATAAATCTGTATTATTTAATAATTTCTTAAAATTTTTAAATGTAATCCCTATAACGGTAAAATTATTAAAAACTCTAAGTTATACATTTATATAAAAGTTAAATAGAAAACTGTTTTTATGGTATTTTTTTATTGAAACCCTAAATCATGTATATATCCTAAATATACCGTAAAACCTTTAAAAATCTCCCACCAAACCTTAAAACATATCCCTCCAAACCTAAAACATTTTTCTCTCTGAACCAAAAATAACTCCCCCACAGCCAAAGCCCATTTCCTATACTCTGTGATTTTTTTAAAAAAAATTTAACCTACACTTGTCTCTCTTGTCTTTCTCTCTTCCTCTCTTTCTCCCTTTTAAAAGCCGAGACACGACTCATAGTCTATTCTATCGTTTTTCTTATCTCTCTCGTCTCTCTCATATCTTTAGTCTCTCATCTGTCTCATTCGATGCAACAATACCGATGATTCATTTTTAAGAAACCGGATCCGAGAACCGTCAGTGACCTCGACCCTCCGACTTGAATCTCAAAGTTTAGCATCTCTTTTTCTTCATCTCTTTCTATCTGGGTTCGCATGTTAGGGTTAGGGTTTCAATTTAACTGGAATCGGGTTTGCATTTTAGGGTTAGGGTTTTGAATCGGGTTTCAAATGTGAGTTTGTTTTGGGCCTACAGTTTGTTTTCGAATAGAATTTGTCTTCTCCTTATTATTTTGGTTTCTATTCTGTTTTTGATTTAGGGATTGGGTTTTGATTTAAAGTTTGATTTGTGGCTACGATTTGGGATCGGGTTTCTCTTATGGGTTCATATATATGTTTACATATATATGTTTACAGATTTTTTCAACTCTACTCACTCATGTATGTTTCTCTGTCTACAGATTTTTGACAAGTGAGACCCAATATAAGGACTTCTTCCATGCCTGCTACAACCCCTCCAACCCCAGCTCAACCTTTATCTCAGGGAGCTGTCGGCTCTTCAAGTGCAGTCTCCTCAGCTCCTTGTACCTATGTCAGGGAAACAGAAGACGATCTGCTACATGCTTTTCCAGACGTAACCAGCCACACCTCCATCCTAAGAAGGTCAATGGAGTATTATGGTTAATATTTTCTGCTTCAGAACATTGTAGGTTAATAGTTGTTGTGTGAGTCATTGTAGAACCGGCTGATATTTTAATCTGTATCTGCTGATTAATTGTAGAACCTGATTTGTTTCCTTAGTCTTTATATGCTTAGTGTGCATGTCTGATTAATTGTTTGATTAGTCTTAAGTGATTGATTCTTAGGATGTTTATGTCTGATTATTTGTAGAACCTTGTTTGTTTGGTTTCCTCTGTTCGTCTGATTAAGTGTTTGATTATCTCATGTTGGTTTATGTATGTTTATGTTCTTTTTCAGGTTTGGTATTGATCCTCTAGTCCATGCTTTCATCATAGCTACGTGGCAAGAAAACTACTGGGGGCCTTGGGCCAGGTGGATATACGTTCCAGATATTAAGAAGGATAAATGCTGACAAACTTTCATTGTAAGTGTCTCTGTCTCTATCATTTTGTATTCCTAACTTCTCAATTTTCCAAAACTAAAAATAACTACTAACCTACTATCTTTTTTGTAACAACAATACTACTGGGACGACAAGCAGCATGATGAAATTTATCTCCAGTGGAAGCTACAGACACAAGTGACTATATGTGGTCAAATCAGTCAGAAGATGCATATGCACGGTGCTGGACCACATACCTTTGTCAGTATCGAGTATAATATGGTAATATTTTCTATATTTTTTTCCTTTCTAACAGTTTTTAATGTTCACTAAATTTTATGCTCTTGCCTTCCTTGCAGATTATTGATGTGGGTTTGGATGAATCACCAGCATATACCGACCTTGTCAGGAAGATTCAAACACGTAAAGATGGCTCGTTCATTGATGAACATGCAGAAGCCCTAGTCCTGGAGGTTGAGCAAGCCGTTGAAGGGATGACACAGGATGGGTCTCCACTTGGCGACAGCCAAACTGCCTCAACTTCTGCTACACCACAATCAAGGCGCTTGCTCCTTAACCAAGAATACATAAAGGTAAGCTCTTCTCACTTAATTCTCATTTTGGTAAATTGCTATTTACTGAACTTGTGAACCTGTGATAAGATAGATGATGTTTGGTTATAACTTGTTTATAATCTGTGTTGAGATAGATGTTTCTTTGAGTTAACTTGCTTAAAACTTGTCCTTGGATATGATCTCTGAGATTTGTTGTTTGTATATTGTATCTGAACATCTCTGAGATTTGTTGTTTATTTATTGTGTCTTAGCATTGTTAATTTGATTCTTTGCTTTTTCAGCATGGGCAGACACGCAATGGAACCATTTGTGTCCTTAGAAATGTTCAGTTTAAGCGCTCCATCCCCAAAGAGCCTGCCCCTGTCACACTGAAGTGTAGCTTAGACTTGGAGATGCGCGTTTGTGGATTGGAGAACGTCACTGCGGAAATCAAGACTGATCTGCATTCCTTCAAGTCTGACTTCAAGCTAGAGATGTCTGCATCAAGAGAGACACTCAAAATGATCCTGCAAGATCTCCAGCCTCAAGTTCCTCATTTTACTGCCTCAACTGCACCATCAAGGCAGCCTCCTGCCCCTGCTCCTGCTCCTGCTCAAGCTCAAGCTGAAGATCCTGCTCCTGTTCCTGCTCAACAGCATGAACATCTAACCACCAATGACCAATCCGATTTCAATAGGTGGCGCAGTGAAGAACTTGGTCTGTAGGTTTAGATGTTTGGTTGCCAAAAACAAACATCATGTAATTTGGATTTTTATTTAAACTTCTTTTGTGTAATATTATATGCAAAAAAAAAAAAAATCTAATTTATATTTCTGTTTGAACCTCTTTTGTGTAATATATAGTATGCAAAAAAAAAATTAATTTTAGTATTTGAATTTCAGTATTTAAATTCTAGCATATTTTTTAAAAATTGTTTGCGCAGATTAATACGAAATGTTCTGTATCTAGGTAAGACAAATTGCCACAAAAATATCCTATCAAGTTCGTAGCAAGAAGCTATGAATATAACCGCACAACTTTGTGGCAAATTTCTACGAATAACATCCTAAAAATTTCATAGCAGATTGCTATGAATTGGTTCGTGATAAAACCGTAGCAAGTTACCAAGAAATGAGCATATCAAAAACGTGGCAAGGTTTGCTACAAAACTATCAGTTCCAAAAACTATTCCACATTGCTCTAGTTTTTTATACGATATAATTTTTACTATGATGCTATAGCTACGAGCCAAATTTTGTGGCATTTCAAAACTATTTCAACAATTTGCTACGAAAATCAGTCCATAGCCACATAATCCGACTGAGGCTATAGCGAATTTTTCTACTAGTGATATTTGGATCAAGCTCTCCATTGAAGGGTAGCATCTGGATAACTTTTTATCTTCTTTGCACTCCTTTGTTGCTTTGTACTCAGCGTTCTTCTCATGATTTCTATTGATTCCAAAAGAATAGATGGACGATCTACTTGGTACTTGATAGGTCACATGATATTGGTTAAGAACAAAATCCCCAAACCTTCAAGTGGCTATGATACCACTTGGTACGGCCTTGGATAGGCTGTCTTTGCCTGGATCACTTGAACGAGGATAAACCTTGTTGTATGAATCGATTAAGACTCAATCCAAGGGTTGTGGATCGAATGGTGACACAAAAGCTTTGAAAAAATCCTAATATTCCTAGTTCTCCTTTTCTGGATATGACACACCAAAGAGATTGAATCTGGTTTTGTTGGATATTACACAGCAACAGATTGAGAGAAAACTCAACCTAAAGAAGATGATAAAAAATGTCGATTGCTTGATTAATTTTTTCAAGGTGGTGGGTACATATGTTTAAAATCATAAAACTGAAAACACTATCTCTAAACTAGAGTTGTTAATAAAAACAGATCCTAATCATATAGCTAATTGGTTTACAATAACAAACTTACTCCTAATAGGTTTATTAAGCCAAAAACATATTTCTAATGGATTTCATAAATAATAAAAAAATTACATTTAAAATAGACCAACATGGTTGTGGGTATCCTTCTAGGGCCTACCAGATCCTAAGGCTTTTTTCGACAAACTCCTTGTTGGACTCTTTCCACTTTCATTCAGACCCGACCAAGTTGCTCCTTATGCTCATTAGGGTGATGAAAATACTCCTGATAATCCATTTTCAGCTTGATATATTAATCTTCCATTTCCAAGTCATTTCTCGCTAATGTTGGTTTGACCAATCCATTTCTTGATCACATTTGCTTTTCCATTCCATTTCCTATCCATCAAGGTTTGTCTAGCCTATTTCCTGGTCAAGTAGGTTTCCTACTAGTCGTTAATGATGGTCCATAGTCAGTCCTTTATTCATAAAGGCCTGGTCATAGCCTTCTCTCAGTCGAATACCTCATGAATAAGGCCAATTAGCTCTCCAATAGGCCCATTAGGCCGTGCTATGACCCATTGCCTTTTTGGTACATGGATTATCTTCCAGAATTTGAGATTGAATCTGATGAGGTCGCACCAAATAATCCTAGTAATCTATCAATCAGTGTTGGGGTCAAAATCGGTAACAACGAAATCAACGGCTCAAGTCCCCGAAAAATGCTTCTTCCGAAGCTTTGGCTCACGAAAGTTCTCAAAAAACGATCAAGCCACAAGGAGCAAGTAACCGTACGGCGAGTCCTACCTTGAAAACATGGATCGCCAAATGGCGAGCCGCACCCTGCAAGCACGGGTCGCCATATGGAGACCTGCACTTGGGAAGCATGGGTCACCATATGGCAACCCACACCTTGCAAGCATGGGTCACCATATGGCGACCTGCACTTGGGAAGCATGGGTAGCCATATGGAGACCCGCACCCTGCAAGCACGGGTCGCTATATGGAGACGCGCACCCTGCAAGCACGGGTCTCCATATGGCGACCAGCACTTGGAAAGCATGGGTCGCCATATGGTGACCCACACACTGCAAGCACGGGTCGCCATATGGCGACATGCACCTGGGAAGCATGGGTCTCCATATGATGACCCGCACCCTGCAAGCACGGATCTCCATATGGCGACCCACACTCGCAAAACATGGGTCGCCATAAGGCAACCTGCAAACACAAGGTACGGGCCGCCATATGACGACCTGCGCACCAGGATTACGGGTCGCCATTTGGCGACCTGCGCACTAGGATTACCTGAACCAGTACAACATGGGTCGCCATTTGGCAACCTAGACCAACACAGTATGGGTCTCCATATGGCGACCTAGGCTCTCACAGTCTGGGTTGCCATATGGCAATCTAGACTCTCCCAGTCCGGGTCGCCATATGGCGACCTAGACACTCCGAGTCCGGGTTGCCATATGGTGACCTAACCTTTCACAGACCGGGTAGCCATATGTCAACCTGTGTCTCTCCTATTCATTACTCTTTGAATCGACATCGAAATGCTTTTCGTTTTGTCTCAATCGGAGTTACTGTTGGAACTTTACGATAAAAATTGTGAAGACTCGTTTTTCGTATAAAGTTCAAATTGATCGTATAAAACGGCAACGGTNTTGTGAAGACTCGTTTTTCGTATAAAGTTCAAATTGATCGTATAAAACGGCAACGGTTGGCTTAACTCCAAAGTTGCCTAAGCTATACGAGAAGTTTGAACCCATGCTTATAATCGACATCGTATTAAAAATGGTCTTTTGGAGAAAGCGGAAAAACGATCTAAGTAAGAAAACGGCCCGAGAGGCCTAAAACGCGACTAAAAGGTTGGCTTACGTTTTCAAACAAAACCTAGTCCAGTGTTGTTACGGCGGTCTATCTTTATTAACACAAAGATATATATTGAGAAATCAGAAGGTAAGTGCAAAGTTTCCGAAGATAACCATGAAGATCGAGAGAAAAAAGAATATTTCCGAAGTGATAAACTCAACCATGGGCAGAAAAGGAAGCGCAAAACCGCCTTGAAGAAGAATATATAAGAGAAGGCGAGGCTGGAGAAAAAGATATAGATCTTTTATCATTCATAGCAAACTTAGAGCAATAGGCATTTTATTTTCGTTTTTGATATCAAGCTACTACTCGATTACGATTTGTAGTCTTAGGATACTAGAACTAGAATCTCGCCAACAACTCTTGTGGCCAATGCTCTTTCCTTGTTGTAAGCGCTTAAATGCAGATTCATAATAAGATTTCTTTCGCTCTCCTTTTATTTTATTGATACTTTACAATTTTGTTTGTTCTCATCGTTTGATTGCGTCGCGTTTGGTTTAAAGCAGATTATCCAAGATCTCTTGGAAAAGTTAGGGCTTCCCGACTTCCTAAAGTTTACAAAAATCGCCGGTGTAGATTTAGGATCCCACAGTTTGGCGCTAGATGGAGGGATACCTTACTGATTAATCTTTCTCGCAACCGCAGAACGCCCAGTCAGGCATGCCAGCTAACGATCTAAACAACCAACAGCCTCACGAAAACCCAAGTCATGATAACGTCGACAACACTTCCGCGACCAACATTCCCGCGGTTAACGCTGAGGCCAACACTGAGCTCCGCCTATGAAAAGAGGGCGGAAGAACAGGTTAAGCTCATGGGATCTCTCGCAAAACAGGTCGAAACCCTAAATGCAATCTTCCACGACTCCGGGACCACTAGGCTCCGAGTAAAAAGACTCGACTTCACGACTCCTTTGGACAGGTCCGCGAACACACAGGAAAAACAGCCGGAACAAGATCTAGACGAAATCACTCCTGCGCCAGCACGGAAAGATCCGGGCAATCTTCCACCATTCGAAGAGGACAAAGAAGAAGGCTAAATCGAGCGTGTTAACGTGGATTCCAGCAGTCAGTTCGAGCCTTCGGACCAAGATGCGGACATGCATCCACGAAGGAGAAGGAGCCACATGGCTAAAAAAAACCTGCTCGACAAACCAATGACGGAAGAAGAAGAAAACATCTTCTGGGTAGAACATGAGAAGCTGGCTGAAGAGCAGACTCGGAAAACTCGCAGCAAACACCGACAAACTCGGAAAACTTCTAATAATGAGTCCAAGATCCACGATCTTCGTATTGATCTCATGAGAACAGTTGCGAAAGTCAAAGAGGTGAAATCGCAGATTCACCATGCGACTAGCTCTGCACCTGAGATCGACCAGCTGCTCGAGGAAGCTTGTAAAAATCCCTTCACGCCCCATAACGTAAACACAATAGTATCGGATCCAGACAAGATAAAGGTACTTACATACAACGATACGATTGATCCCAAAGAGCACCTACATGCCTTTGAGATCACAATGGGAAGGGCCAAGTCAAATACAATGAAATAGATGCCGGTCAATGCCGCCTCTTTGTCGAAAATCTTGATGGAGCCGCGCTCAAATGTTTCTCCTATCTTAGGCAAAATTCCGTCAGAAGCTTCCGCCAAATAGATTTGGAGTTTCTCAAGAAATACTCAATGTTTATCAACCGAGAAACTTTTGACGTCGACCTTTGGAGCTTATGTCAAAGGGAGGACGAATCACTCTGCGGCTTTATCAACCGATTCAATCTCGTTATGGCGAGAGTCAGCAGGATTTTGCGATAAGATAGCCGTAGACCTGCTTCGAAAGACACTCTGGTACAAATCAAAGTACAGGAAGTGGATCACCCTTGAGAAACCGTGAACCATTCAGGACGCGTTACACAAGGACACAAACTACATCATGATCGAGGAAGAGACCAAGGTGCTGTCACAAAAGCACAAACCGAGAGGGCCCATAACTATGCCATCAACTCCAGCTCTGAGCAAGGACGATCCTCGGGCAATACGTGGATCCGAAACTCCAATTACAATGAGAACGTCTTCTGCGACTTCCATCAGACTCGCGGCCACTCGACTGTTAACTCCAAAATTCTCGAAGCGAGATTGGCAGTGAAACTAGTCGCGGGAGAACTCTCTGGGGTAACAAGCATCAAGGACCTCATCCGCAACTCTGATCGTCCTCCAAAAAAAAGACAAACCTCCCCAAACCGAAAACTCTTCGGGAGATAAATGCGGAAGGAGGCAAGATGAGAAGGGCAACGACAGCAACCGTCGCAAGATTAACATGATCATCGGAGGATCACAGTTTTGTGGCTACACGGTCTCGTCGATCAAGGCCTATCAACGAAAGGCAGAAGCAAGCGAGAGCTGGCCAACCTGGTCTCCGCCCTAGGATAACCAAAATAACTCCATCACCTTCGAGGAGGAGAAAGCTGGCGAAATCGATCAACCTCACTGCGACCCACTTGTCATTGACCTCGTAATCAAAGATCTCAAGGTCGCCAGAGTCCTCATCGATACTGAGAGCATAGTCAACGTCATCTTCCGCAATACACTCATGAGGATGAACATCAAACTAAAAGAGGTCATACCAACGCCAAAACCGTTGACCGGTTTCTATGGCGTAACCGAAATGACTTTCAGATCGATCAAGCTCCTGATCATGGCAAAGGAAGTGAAGAAAATCATCGAGTTCGCAGTCATTGACTACCCCACCATCTACAAAGTAATCATAGGCACTCCCTGGCTCAACGCCATGAAGGCAGTCTCTTCAACTTACCACCTAGGCATTAAGTTCTTAACTCAAAACGGAACTGCCATGATCTGGGGTAGCCAGAAACAGTCGTGGCTCTGTCTCTTAGCTGAACACAAGCTAAGGCAAATCACGGCTACTTCGATGGTAAAATCCAAACGAACAAAGACCACTCAGCCACCGGCTGAAAACTTCTCTCAAAAAGACAATCCGAAATCATCACCCCAAGCAATGGCTCTGAACGAAGAAAACAAGAAAACGTATGAGCCCAACACAACAACCCAACCGGAGGAGACAATCCTGGAAAAAGACGTTGACCATGCTACAGTCACCACAACCAGGGTGGTCGACGCAACTACGGCCGAGTAGAAATACTCGCCGCCAAAACAGTGAACTACGAGATGGCTTGATCCTCGAAAGGGGTATGTAGGCAGCTTGTCCAAACGACAAGTTCAGCTATCCCCCTATCTAAAAAAGGGGGGGGGGGAGTGGGTACTTATACTCGTATACTCCCATATTTTAAATATTCGCCTTGTACTCAATATTTTTTTTAAAAAAAATTGATAATAAGAAAATGCAAATCTTGCAAAGTCTCTTTTATCGTATGAACATCTAAAACTATTCTGAACTATCCAATTACGAACCAAACTCTTCGCTACAATCACTTACTCATAAAATACCTTCCAGTATAACACCATCGAGGCCGTGTCCTCAAAAAGGTCAAACATCAGTTCACACCAGGAATCGTCAACTTACACACCTTATACTTTCGGAGCATAATGCAAGATGTCGCATGAAACCTCCAAAAATATATTTTCAAAATTCAGAAACAGTCCGCCCGCGACTATAATCATAAACGAGCACTCGCTCTTACACCTTACTCGCTGATTGGCCCCGATGAGTACATTAGCCATCCTAAGCAGACACACCTAACCTTTCTCACAAACAGTTCTCATACATCCAACTAGGATAATTGAGCACAAAAAAACTGAAATTTTGGTCAGCACTTCCAGAAGACTTAAAAATTTTCCTTGGAGAGATACTCGATTTCGACCATACAAGTCGTATAAGCCGAGAACATATCTCTGACTTTAAAGCGGTACAGAATCATGTTGAATCCACAACATGCAAAACGAAAGCCGATAAGTCATCGTACAGCCATAACCAAAAGTAAACCTAGGTCTTGCCCTAAACTCAGCACACTGGTCTCTAACGTCTCAAGGCATAAGTATCGAAAGATACGAGATCCTGAAAGCATGTCTCTTTGTTCACATCTAAACCCTCACAGAACTTTTCCACGGATCTAGAACAAGCAACGAATAGAACGATACACAAATACGAGTTAGATGCGAGATGACAACTAACGTTTTTCCCTCTACACAAATCGAAATCAAAACTTCTCAAAACTCTTCTAAAATACAAACCGTTCTTCAATATATAAGCCATTAAAGGCATAGATTCTAAGCCACGTATGGCCAGTCCCAAATAAAAAAACGCCACATTTGAACTAAGCATAAACCTAAAAACGGCCACATTCGGCCCAACACAACTAAAACTTAAAAATAGCCACAGACAGATCGTTCAAGGGTCAAGCTCAAAATTTTCCGACATCGAACGACTAAACATGCTGAATGACTGATGCACCTCAATCCCCTCGTCGAGAACCCCGTCATGGTCTCCTCCGTATGAGGGGAAACTAGGATATGATCCCAACATCCCAGCACCTTCTCCTCGAGAGGAGGGACCATAGCATCAGCGCCTTCGTACTCGCCCATATAGCTGGTCATCGTCTCCATCTCAGCTTGGAAAATATAGACCTCGACACTTGTCCGTGACAGGGCACCAATGGCTCCACGACACTCTGAAATCGCCCATACGATCTTGGGCTTCCCTAAGCTTTCCAAACTAAGCTTTGAACTGAGCAGCGCGACCAGCGACCACCGCAGCAACTTCACGTTTCCCTTGCCTTTTCGCACGATGAAGCTCCTTAGCGTGCTTCCTCTCCAGATCCTCATTTCGGGCGGTAGCATGTTCTTGGAGAAGAGCAACCTCGCTCTCAGCCCTCTCAGCCTTGAAACGTCAGAGTCTCGTCTCCCTGTAGCTCGCCTCGAGAGCCGAGTTGAATGAGAGATATGCGAAGTTTGAATTACTAGAAACTAAGCGAAGTTTGAATTACTAACCGCATTGATCATCCTGGAACCCTCCACAAATGCTTTCAACCTTGCCTGACCATCCACGGTAGGACGAAGATCGAACTCGGCTGGAAGATCCTAGAAAAGGTCGTCAAAGTTACAATCCGGCAGGGAAAAATTGGTAGCGCCACTCCCGTTACCTAAAGCAAAGTTGGAAGGCCATCCAAGCAAGGAGAAGTTGTCCGAGAAAAAATCGAGATCGCCTAGCTCGACCCCTTTGCCCTTGGAAGGCCCTGCGTTCCCTCGAGACATCGGAATGTCCCTCGACAATAAATCATCCATTGCCAGTTCAGATCCCTCTTCCAAGACCATTTCGGGATGAGATCTCGACTGGTGATGTTTCAAAGCCTTCCGAACTCACTTTGGAGTGAAAGAAGTCCAAAAGAACAAACCAGTTCGAAGAAGATCCCTCACAACAACCACGTTGTCCGGGAACAGAGGTAAAGGGTTGGTCTCATCAAAAACAAAGAACGAGAAAGTTAGTTATCGACGGAAAAAGAAACATATGTATATCCAAGCAGTACCATAACGATCCCATTCACTGCCGAAAAAAGGAATGAGCTTTCTTCAACCGACATGCTATTAACGTGGACGTAAAAGAAGCATTTCTCCCACACATGACCATTCGAGATTTTCTTCCGTATGATCGACATGTCGGTGCAAGGCGCAAGGCGATATATCCTCTCCACTACGGCCAGTGGCTTCAAAAGAGCCTCGAAATAGTCAACACTAAGGGCACCCCATGCTTGTAACTTAGGACCAAGATCCCAAGGAGGTGCTGTAGACCCATAAGATTGATTTGACCGATCGATAAACCAAAGTGGTTCAGAGTACGAACGATGATCTCTGGGATTGGAAACAATAGACGGCAACGCACAATGTGCGCCTCGTAACAAGTGAAATAGCCCACCAGGGGATCATCTGCCATTTCGCCTTGTTGCTGAATCCGGTACTCCACGTATTCTAGAACATGGCCAAACTCTCGGACAGTGTTGAGAAGTGGGTACGAGCTCTTACTCAGAAGACTTTGGTCCCACCGACGGGGAGGCCTGCTAGGAAATTGCGCTTCAGGTGGAGGGGTCAAGCCTTCACACAAAGCAGCCTAATAGTCCTCAGCGTCCCCAAAATCAACCGAATGCGGAAAAAACTCAGGTTGCGGGATAACTTCTTCGTCATTCGAGCATCATCATGACTAATATGACTGATCTCGACTTTCTAGGAAGCTCTCTTTTTGGTAGACCTGATTTCAAATAGTAAAATAAGGAAAAAGCCAATGGGAGAGAATGAGAGAGACAAACTCTACCTTGGAGAAAATGAGAAAGTGAGTAAAATCTCAATACTTACTCCACCTACTTATAAGCAAAAAATTTACTATTCACTCTTGAACTCTCGGCCGAAGATTCTGTCTAATTTGCATAACCAGCCTAATCGCCCGCCACAGCCTCATGCAAAAGTCTCAAGGCCTAACGAGCTGGGAGGCTAACTGTTGGGGTCAAAATCAGTCACAACGAATTCAACGGCTCAAGTCCCCGGGAAATGCTTCTTCCGAAGCTTTGGCTCACAATAGTTTTCAAAAAAACGATCAAGCCACAAGGAGAAACTCATTGTACAGCGAGTCCCAACTTGCAAACATGGATCACCATATGGCGACCCGCACCCTCCAAGCACGGGTCACCATATGGTGACAAACACTTGGGAAGCATGGGACGCCATATGGCGACCCGCACCCTGCAAACACGGGTTGCCATATGTCAACCAGAACTTGGGAAACATGGGTCGCCATATGGCGACCCGCACCTTACAAGCACAGGTCGCCATATGGTGACCTGCACTTGGGAAGCATGGGTCGCAATATGGCGACCCACACCCTGCAAACACGGGTCGCCAGATGATGACCATCACTTTGGAAGCATGGGTCACCATATGGTAAACCCGCACCCTGCAAGCACGAGTCGCCATATAGCAACCTGCACTCGGGAAGCATGAGTTGCCATATGGTGACCCACACTCGCAAAGCACGGCTCACCATATGGCGACCCACACTCGCAAAGAACGGATCACCATATGGCAACCTGCACACGCAGAGCACAGTTCTTCACATGGTAACCTGCACACACAGAGCACGAGTCGCCATATGGCAACCCGCACACGCAGAGCACATGTCACCATATGGCGACCTGCATACGCAAGGTACGGGTCGCCATATGACGACATACGCACCAGGATTACGGGTCACCAAATGGTGACCTGAACCCGTACCACCCGGGTCGCCATTTAGCAACCTAGACCCACACAGTCTGGGTTGCCATATGGCGACCTAGACTCTCCCAGTCTGGGTCACCATATGGCGACCTAGACACTCCGAGTTTGGGTCGCCATATGGTGACCTATCCCTTCACAGACCGGGTCACCTTATGGCGATCTCATCTCTCAAATTCTGGGTCGCCATATTGCAACATGTGTCTCTCCTTTTCATTCCTCTTCAAATGTCGATCGAAATGCTTTTCGTTTCGTCTCAGTCAGAGCTACCGTTGGAACTTTACGATAAAAACCGTGAAGACTTGTTTTTCATATAAAGTTCAAACCGATTGTATAAAACGACAACGGCTGGCTTAACTCCAAAGTTGCCTAAGCTATATGAGAAGTTTGAAGCATGCTTAAAATCGATATCGTATCAAAGACGGTCTTTCGTAGAAAGCAGAAAAACGCTCAAAGTCGGAAAACAGCCTAAGAGGCTTAAAACGCGACTAAAAGGCCCGCTTACGTTTTCACATGAAACCTAGACCAGTGGTGTTACGACAGTCTATCTTTATTCACACAAACATAAATATTGAGAAATCAGAAGATAAATGCAAAGTTTCCAAAGATAACCTTGAAGATCGAGAGAAAAAAGAATATTCCCGAAGTGATAAACTCGACCAGGGGCGGAAAAGGAAGCGCAAAACCGCCTTGAAGACGAATATATAAGGGAAGGTGAGGCTGGAGACAAAGATATATATATTTTTTAGCATTCATAGTAAACTTAGAGCAATAGGCATTTATTTCCATTTTTTATATCAAGTTACTACTCGATTAGAGATTTGCAGTCTTAGGTTACTAGAACTAGTATCTAGCCAACAGCTCTTGTGGCCAAGGCTCTTTCCTTCTTGTAAACGCTTAAACGCAGGTTCAGAATAAGATTTCTTTCGCTCTCCTTTTATTTTATCGATCTTTTACAATTTTGTTTGTTCTCATCATTTTATTGCGTCGCGTTTGGTTTAAAGCTGATTATCCGGGATCTCCTGGAAAAGTTAGGGCTTCCTGATATCCTAAAGTGTACAGAAATCGACGGTGTAGATTTCGGTTCCCACAATCAGCAATTCGAAATTTAGTCCTAGACATTCTTAAAGCTAACAAGATGATAATTCAGACGTGATCAATAAATACCGCGGGATCCGAAATTGGCACTGTCAAATTTGTTTGCAGAAGAAAGCGTAGCTTTCCTTTAGGTCTGAATTCTCTACGAGAACCAACGACAAATAATCAAATATATGTGGAAAATAAAATATAATAAAATGAATTTAGCAATTTTGTTTATGTTATCGAGCTGCAACTCAAACAAGGTTTAGGCCTTAGTGGTTAGAACTAGAGAACTCGCTGACAGCTCTTGCGGCAATAGCTCTTACAACTTGTTGTATTATCGTAACGCTCTTACCCAGAAACGACTTAATAAGATCTTTCTCTTTACTCACAAATTTATATTCGATTATCTCTTTTTGTTTTACTGATTATTTGATCAGTTGTTGTAGGCTAAACAGAAATCCGGGTCCTTAGGGAAAGTAAGGTATTCCGATAACTAAAATTGACCATGCGAATATTGGTTCTCACAGTTTGGCACTAGGAGGGGGTCGGATCATTCTAACACCCAGCTGTAAAAACGCTTGGTCAAGTATGAATACAGACACACATAACAATCAACCAGCTCACGACGACAATGTCGGCATCGACAACGTTGGTAACACAACTCCAGCAGCAACTGCTCCTGTGGCCAACACTAACACAGATGCTGCAGCACTCAACAAAATGAAAAACCTAGTCACAACTCTCCCATCAAGAAGAGCGACCAAAATAAGCTCGCGAGTTCTCTGCCTTTATAGAAAAGGGCAACAATTAAATCTATCTAACGCCACAAAAATCGTCTCATTACGGAGGTTGAGAAATCTCGACGCATAAAGGAGTTCAACTAAAAAACATTTTCCAAAAACTTTTCAGAAACTTAAAACCTGCTCTCTCGAAATCTCGGAGAAACCCTAGGTTACTTGGGGAAAAAGGAAACACAACAATCGGGTGCACGCCCCTTACTGCTGTTCTTCTTTCGAATAATTTCTGTAAAAGTCTTGAGAGAAATAAAACTTGCTTCTACTTCCAGAAATCACGGAGAAACTCTAGATTACTCATGGAAAAAGAAGCACATCAAATCAGGTTGTCAATCCCTCACTGTTATACTTCTTCCGAATAACTTTTGGGGAAAGGAAGTTCATTTCTATAGAATCACTCGAAACCTAAAACGGCTGACGAAGACTAAACAAAGCGAAACGGGAGATCTTATCCTTCACTGCTAAAACATATCCTGAAACATAAGATTTCCGAAAAGTTCAAGGATCGATTATGTAGAAATATATTCTGCAAATTCTTGATATTTGTCCACTCAACTTACTTCGGAAAAATACTCAAAAACTCCCTCGGGACAATCCTACGAAAAAGAAAAAATATATGATTGTTTGATAGCGATAATAAAACTCATTGCAGCTAGAGTATCAGATATTAAAACGCAAAACATGAGCTCCCAAACAGCAAGACTCAAAAACATTTTACAGAATAACTTTCATAAAATCAAGCTCGAGAACATTTACGAAACAGATTTTGTGAAATTAAACTTAATGACATTTTGCGAAACATTTTTTGTAAAATTAAATTCGACAATGTTTTACGAGATAATTTTGTAAGATTAAGCTCGACAATATCTTACGATACAACTTTCATAAAATTAACTCAACAACATTTTATGAATTAATTTTCGTAAAATTAAACTCGAGAACATGTTATGGATAACTTTCTTAAAATTAAACTCGACAACTTTACGAGATAACTTTCGTAAGATTAAGCTCAACAATTCTTATGATACAACTTTCGTAAACTTAAATCGAAACAATTTTTGTAAAATTAAACTCGAGAACATGTTATGGATAACTTTCGTAGAATTAAAATTGATAATATTTTACTAAACAACTTTCGTAAAATTAAACTCGATTATATTTTATGAAACATTATTTGTAAAGTTAAACATGATAGTATTTCATGATACAATTCCGTATAATAAATTTGACAACATTTACGAAACGACTCTCGTAAATAAAGCTCAAAAGAATTTGACAACCTTCGGAAAATGAAACAAAGATCTTAGAAAAAGACTCTCGGAGAAAGAAAGAGATGGAGCGAGAGCTGAGAAATGAACTTTGCCCATCACCCTATCTCCACGGTCACACCATCCTCACTCTCCTACATCATCGCCTATGACCTCTCCCCAAAGCCTCATTGCCCAACGAGTCTTCCTGATCACCCTTGGCATCTTCTGATCGCCTTCGATTATTCCTAAATGTCAAAAAGTCTTTTGACGAGATTCTTATTCATTTTCGTAAAACCGACGATACATGGACTGAAACCCGGATCAGAGAAATCGATCGATGAAACCAAACCGCCAGAAAAGCTTCAGCCTAAACGCGGCCATGAACGTAGAAAAAGCCAGGAAGAATCAAAATTATTACTTTCCGGAAGGGGTGGACAGACACTAGGATAAGAAGGGGAAACGAGAAAGCAAAAATGGAGAAGAGGCAAATCCGGATCTCCGAGAAGACTAAGGTATGTCCAACTTGTAAAATTCTGGAATCAGACTTGGAGTTTTTGTAGGAAAGTACTAAGAAATAAAACGTGTTAGAGACTGCCATAGACTTTAGGGAACTTAGAATCTAGGTGAATAGTCTAGCGAAGTAAGCCTTAGACGATTTTCCATATCTCGTCCAATTTTTCCTTAATTGTTCAGGCAGATATTGCAAACCGATCTAATCTCTCGTAAAACCGAGAAATGATCGCCACACAATCTAGCATACTTAGATCGCTTCCTAAAGAAAGAAAGAAGTAGAGATACGAACGTCGTCTTAAAACTGACTAGTTCCTAACAGTTTTCTTAAAACTAACTCATCCCAAGTCGCAAACCTAAAAACAGCCGAAGATCACATTCCTATTGTCGTCTTTAAATCGATCCGAATTGTTGATCATATCAATCCTTGAAAGAAAAACGTACACAACTCTTCAAAAGATAGTTTCACTGTTTTCTTTTGCAAAAAATAAAATAAAGTAGAGAGAGTAAATACGTATACCATACTCGTATACTCCCATACTTCAAAAACTTTTTGCCTCAGCATCAAAAAACGCTTTCGACAAAGCAAACTCTTACATCATTAGTCAGAAAATCACTTAGGCAATGCAATGAAACATCAAAATGGTCCACAAGGAAAACGACAATATAAGATTCGTCTAAACGCTAAGTGGCATACCCAAACCATCTAAAGTACCGTCTTGAGTACTCTACATCATCTCTTATCGCAATCATGCATCCAGATAACCTGTACCAACATCAGACTAATAACAGGATAATTAGCTGAAGTCTTAGTGACCTTTTCAACTTAACAAAACAAATTTCATATGAGAGTAAAAGATTACCCGAGAAACCTTCAAACATCAAAAGCATTGCTCCCAGTTTCCGTTAAACCAAGTGAGTCACAAAAAAACATCAAAAATATTCGTGACAAAAAAAATCCAGAACACAAGTAGCTGTAACCACAACAAAGGGAACACTTTCTCCAGCTCGTTGACTAGTTCTATTGTAGGTTGACCAATTTGTTTCACTCAAGAAACAAATATGTCATGAATATTCCTCTCAAAAACCTATGAAAATGTTTCGCGACTAGATCATAACAAAATAACCTTCGGTAAGATTCCTTGAGAGACTCTAAGCAACTTTCACTAAAAAATTGAAATCAAACCGGAAACATTTCTCGTAAAATCTGCAGAAACATCGCTACTTTGACATCTCCAGACCAAACTCCGCTTCACCATCTTCATAAAAACGGTCACTGAATACTTTCCTATAACTAAAAACATTTTATACGAAATAACCTACGTGAAAACAAGATCGGCATCATGCAAAACGACTTTGCAATAAGAAAATGTGAACGAGAAGAACCTAATCATTGCTTGCAAACATCCCAAGTAATCTGCAAGCAACGCTCCATTTAGTTCTATATGGATCACTACTTGTAAAACTTACAAAAACATCCTTCATATAGTAACTTTCGAAAATAAACATAACAGGTTTTACGAAGAAGTGTTTCAGAAAATTTTGTATAACTAAAAACAGAGCTGTATGATTCGTCTAAACTTTATCTCTTCCCACTACGATCTAAAAAATCTCTTCCTTTTGCCTTATGGCTCGCTGGCTTTTGCCCCTCACTTACAGTCAAACATGACATCAACCTGCAACTAACTCCCAACGGATTCAGTATCAAGCCTCTTAGGCTTCGTCTCCCTCCAACAAAAAACAAAAACAATATTCATATGAAAGCCTTTCGTTACAGCTTTCGTAACTGAAACAAAGTTATACGAAAACAAAGAAAATCATACTACTAAAAGCAGCATTATACGAAACACTCTTCGTATGACTGAAACATGAAGTAGAAAAATCATTTTTACCACATCAGCCATCTTAACCCTGAAAACTCCTGCATACCTGACCTGCCACTATCAGCAAAAGCTCTCTGGCCCTCGGCCAATTATGCCTCCTCTTAAAATCCCAAATCAGAACTTGGCATCCCCTTCGAGAACAATTCTAAACTAGCATGACCTTAATGTTAAAACGAAATTTCCATGGTTTAATCCTTGACCTACAACGTCCTTGACTATGTTTGATAAAAATGTTTGATCAACCAATGCTCCATTCAATCACTCAACGACAAAAAGATAATCCACGATTCATCTAATAAACACCGAGTGGTGACTACACCAGTAACTATCGTATAACCCAAAAAAACAGAAATCATACGATAATGTCTTCATAACAAGACTCAGTCCTAACAACCAAAAATTTAAGGGAAAATACAAACTTCTCATCAATTGACTAACTTCCACATGATCTAAAAAGAACTTTAAGTCTGCGATGTTTCACCTAGAATCACCGGTGCAAGGTCAGTTAAACTCAAGAGAGGTTCTTTATAAACAAGCAACAAGATAGATTGTTTAGAGTAGAGAGTTCTTTTAACATCACCAGCTTTAGCATAGAAGTTGTCTTGCTTGATTTCATCCAGTTTGAGATTGATTTCTTTCCACTTCTGAAGCTGAATCTTATCTTGTTGAACCTCTTTAGGCGTCAAAGGTACTAGGACAGTCTTCTTCCTTTAAACTCAAAAGGAATGCTTGTTGGTGAAGCCATCATGGATCACACGGTGATCAGATTGCCAAGGTCTTCCAAGGAGAATGTGACCAGCTGTCATGGGTAAGACATCACACGATCTCATCTTCATATCTACCAATGTCTAAAGGAACCATAACTTGATTAGACACACTCACCCCGCCTTCTTCATTGAACCATTGTAACCTATAGGGTTTAGGATGTTTCTGAACTTTCAACCCTAGCTTCTTCACCATTGTCTCACTAGCAACATTGACACAACTTCCTCTATCTACGATGAGGCTACAAACTTTTCCTTGCACCAGACATCTTCTGTAGAACAGGTTGTCTCTTTGCTCAAGCTCCTCGGTATAAGTTTTCAAGTTTAGAGTTCTCCTAGCAACCAACAACCTTCCTCAGACTGGCTCTTCTTCATATTATTCTTCAGAGTTGGATTTAACCTCTTCTTAAGACTCATAATCTTCAGACTCATATTCACCATTCTCAAGAAGGATCATGACTCTCTTATTAGTTCACTCATTAGCATAGTGACCTCTTCCTTGGCACTTAAAACACTTGACATCACGAGCTCTTGAACTAGTAGCGTCTGCCTTTCCTTTATCTTTTATGTAGACAATGCTTGGCCTAGCTTCTTCTTTATATATGGTTTGCTCTCCTTATGGTAGTTTGGTTTCTCATCTTTAGAACCTTGAAACCTTCATGTTCCATAGCTAGAATGGGAATGCCCCTTTCTTTTGAGTTGTTGTTCCACCAAGATAGCTTTGTGTAACATCTCCTCTAGCTCCACATAATGTTGCATCTCCACACTGTCTTGTACTTCTCTGTTTAGACCTCCTAAGAACTGAGACATGGTGGTTTCTCTATCTTCTGAAATACAAGCCCTCAATATAAGCAATTTCATCTCTTGGTAGTATTTTTCAACTGTGTGTGACCCTTGTGTAAGCTTCCTCAGTTTCTGATGGAGATCAAAATGTTAGTGACTTCGAACAAACCTCTTGCGCATGATAGACTTCATCTCAAGCCATGTCTCAACTGGATACTCACTATTGCGCCTTCTGTTTGTGACCACTTGATCCCACCAACTAAGAGAATAGTCATATAACTCAGTAGCAGCAGCTTGGATCTTCTTAGCTTGAGTGTATTGTTGACAATCAAAGACAAATTCTATCTTCTTTTCCCATTCCAAGTAAGCATCTGCATTGGCCTTGCCATGAAAATGAGGTATTTTGAGCTTCAAACCAGCTAGCTCATCTCTTTGATGTGCACGTCTCTGTCTCCTTTGGTTTAGTCTAGTAGCAGAACTGACATGCTCATATAGTAGTTGTCTATCTCTTCTGAACCAGCATTGTCTTTTTGATTCTGATGGCGCCTATTTCTCATTTGGTTAAGCCTCTGATCAAAAGATTTGGAATGGTACTCTTGTCTGAAAGCTTCATGGTTAGTGTCCATCATTGTCTCCATTCGCCGGGTCATGGCTTCAAGTAAAAGCTAGTGTTCATTGCTAACTCCTTATTCATGATTATCATTCGCCAATGGTACCTGAAACAAAAGAAAAACTCAACAAGTAAGTAGTTCTTAAGAACATATCACAGAGATTGATATATATATGATCAAACAAAATTTAGAAACAAGAAACATAATAAATCCGATCAACCTTAAACCTATGAAAGACTTGATCAACAAACTTAAATCGACAAAACAACTCAACCTAAGTGATAAAATAGATCCAGTTATCACAACAAAGTTGTTTTCGATTCAGATTGAGTTTTAAACTTAGATTCGGTGATCAACACAACAAGAAACAGGTTTATAATCTTAAAAAGAAATCGATCATTTTATCTCTGAACAGATTCAAATCGACGAAACAAATCATTATCTTTCTCCACAAGAATATGAAAAGACTACACTCAGTTTTGCGATTAATACACTTAGATCTATCAGATGTCAACAACAAAAACACATATAGATCCAAATTGAAGAAGACGATGAACAGATCAAATTAAAAAACTTAGAGAAATCGAACACTTCCCTTCCAGAGTTTCTTTGGTACCACTTAATAAACTCAGAGGATGCTTCTCTAGAACATATGAGATGGATCCTTGCATAACTGAACCAAAGACTCGAGTTTATCAAGGTTTGTGGATCGATGGGTGACACAAGAGTGATGGGAAGGACTCTTGATACTCCTAGGCAACTAATTTGGATATTACACACCAAATAGAAGCTCTTAGACTCTGGATATGACTCACCATAACACTCTCTCAACTCGCCAAAGAAGAAAGAAGAAAGAAGAAAGTACAAGTTTGTAGATAAAAGGTTGCATAGATAGATCATTGAGTTTTCGAAACATATAAAGTAAGAGATTTGTACATGCACAACCTTAGGCCTGGGCAAAAAATCCGGACCCAAAAAATGACCCGAAACCAATCCGAAAATCAGGATCCCGAACCCGATTGGACCCAGGATAAATATCCGAATAGGTACTAAATTGCTATATCCGAAGAACCGGTACCGAATCCGACCCGAACTGAGAACTGAATAGTATCCGAAGATATCTGAAATGTAAATATATATAAAAATATTAGTTATAATTATACTTATAATTATTTAAATACTTTAAATTAGAATTTTCAGTTAAATATAATAGTTATTTTTGGTACTTTTAAGTATTTTCAGATAAAATATGATAGTTTAGATAAAAAATACTCAATCAAAACTATGTCTAATGAGTTTTTTTGGTTGTTTTTGGGTAAGTTTGGGTAATATGGATACAAAAATTAGAACCGAACCGGGTGACTATGGTTACTTTGGGTACAAATACCCGAACCCGTTTTAGATACTTTGGTTATTTGGTTATTTTTTGGTTCTTATACATGAGAACCGAATTCACCCGGACCCGGGAGGACCCGACTCAAACCTGACCCAAAAATTTGTAATACCCGAATGGGAATTAATTCCAAAACCCGAAAAACCCAATACCCGAAAGAACCAACCTGTACCCGAATGGGTACCCGAACGCCCATGCCTACAAAAGTTCTTCAAAAATAATAAGGGAAATAAAGAAAAAGGCTCCATTGAAACACACACTTTGACTGGAGTTTTCAAAACTAAAAAAAACATAACATAACAACTTAGCTATAAAAATAACACATGGTTCTTCATGTGGTCGGTCTGAGATCAACATCTTGGAGATAGGAGAAGTAACTTGTGGCCTTACTAAAAATCTTGTAAAAAATTCCAGTTGGACAGAACTTGACAAGGGAAAAAGAGTACACACAAGCTACTTGCCTTGATGATGATTAGCTTGAAGGTGGAGTAGCTTAAATGATGGTTAATGTGTCTTGGTTGATCAAGCCTTGACCAAGACCTTCTTTTTCTTACATGCTGTCTTAAGTAAACCTTCAATAACTTCATTGAGTTTCTTGGTTCTGGAATGAGCATAGAACCATCAGGAATGGCTAAGGCATCTTCATCAGTATTACATGAACAAGATAGTATTAGTATAACCTTGGGTACTACTAGTAAATATAAAAAAATTACTCAGATTAACTCTAATCTTTTACTTAATTACTAGTTTAACTCTCTGTAAGCAATATAATCTCACATAGGTGCATAAAACCAATTAACCCCAATAGTTCCTCTTTACTACAAATTTGCCATTATTCATTTAATTCCTTAACAAAAAAAACTTAAAAAAAGAAAGAAAAATCATTTAACCTCTGTGTGTGTCGTCGATAGAAACAAGAAAACATTTCTGAGTTAACCTAAAAACGAAAAAGTGAATTAACCAAGAAACAAGAAAACATGCAGAAAAACAAAACCAGGGGATGATAAAAAAAAAAAAAACAAAAAAACTAAGGTTTCGTTGAAGGAGATGGCAGTTTCAAAATTGTCGGCGGTTTAATCTTCTCCTCCGAGTAGCGTCGTCTTCGCCAATGGGAGGGCTTCTTTTTAGTGTCGCTTCACCCGTCAATTAGGTCCATTGCTTAAACTCTCTCTCCCTCTCTTTCTCCCTCTCTCTTCTTCATCGTCGCTTCATGCTCTTGAATATGTAACCTCCTCTGATATAGTTTTTTTTTTCTGGAACATTGAGATTTCCAAGGAGTTTGGAAAGCTTTTGATTTTTTGTTAAGTGTTGTTGAAGAATGAAACCAGATTCCACCTATCTTGATTCACAGATTCGTAACCTATAAACTTGTACACAACAAATGTTCACCCGGTTCACGGCTCACCGCTACATCCGGCGAGGAGAACTCTTGCTCCTCAACTGCCTCCACTATATCTCACCGGAAACCACCTCCGTTGGTGGTGTGTACAATCCATCACTCACTCGCTAAACCACAATCCGGTTTGCTTACAAGAAGAACAGAAGAAGAGAATAAAGAAAGAAGAACCCTAGAACCCAAGAATAAAACCTCCTCACTCTATCTAGATCTCTCTCATCTCTCTCTCTCTCTCTCACTCAAGAATCGCCATTGAAGATGTCTTGAAGAAGCTCGTCACTCTCACTAAGAAATTCTCAATCTCTGTGGTCTTATATCAGCTTCTCACGTGTTGTCCCACGTGACTTCAATACAAGTAGACCATAGAACAAAAATTCTAACCCATCCAGCGTCTTTCAAATACTTCTTCCACTTGAAACCTTCTGGACCATCTAGAGTGTTATCCAAGAGCTTGACCACCTCTCGTATCTTCCTCTGTACGAGATGAACCGAAGACCAAATCTCAACATTCTCTTTTAACTGCCATCCAATGTTCCTTGCAAGGTGAGCTCATATATTCACCGGTCCAAGAGCACCTCCTCGAGTAAATGCTTCCACAGCCGGTTGACCAAAATGAGGATCCCAAATAGCATGAGCAATCGGTATTACATGTAAAGGGATTTTCCAATGGATTTCCATCCTTCATTAATGGAAATTTTTTTGATGTAGTGAGGAAACCCTGCAACAAAGTAACGACAATGTGTCCTGTTTTTTAGCTTCAAAGAAACAGAGGAGCTGAGTCATTGGTAGGTGTCAATCAATGACAAGTAAAAAAGCAGGAGCTGGAAGAAGAAGGGTATTACTGCAGAATAAATAATTATCAGTGAGAGAAAGATCAAGTAAGAGGTCTACACAATTTACAACACAGAGAAAAGAAGATAGAGAGAGGGTGAGAGAAAAGCTACGTGAGAAGTGACTTAGTTTTTTCCATAAAAAGCTTGTTCATCTTTGGTTTTCTTCTTTGGGTTAAATCTCTGTACGGTGAGTGACGTGAACTTGGTGAGTGATCTTTCTTGGTTTCTGCATCAAAGATATTACCCTTGTGAGCTGGTGTAAGCTCACCGAGACGTACCGAGATCATGTTGATCTTGGAAACTCGTATATCTTGGTGTTCTTAAATTTCTACACATCATCAAACACAAATCTAACTCAGCACAAATAAACACAACATCTGCAATTTGAATCACATCAGAATTGAAACAAGAACATAAAACCAACAAGTGTTATAGATCAGAATATTTGTTCCAACAACGAATCAAAAACCTCTCAGAGTTGATTATGCAATGTTCAATGGTAGTTACTTGTTAATTTGTTTTTGTGCATGTGAAACGTGAATGGTTTAGTGCGAAGAAGCTTTGTTGCTTGTATATATTTGATGCTTGGTGGGTCCTTGTAAGATAATGAATGTAACAAGAACATCTAACATGTACAGTAGCTTGTAATTTTTTTAATGGTGAATAGTTTGATTACAACTAACACTCGCTTTTGTGCTAGGATTTATGGTAACATTTTTGTTTTGTATTTTCATTCCTAGATATGGCTTCTTTTAGAAGTAAGAGAAACTATCCGCGCCTACGCTACAATAAATGAAAAGCTCCTAGTCAGTAAAGGAGTATGAGACATTATTGTTATTTGTCAAATTTTCAAATGGTATGGGAAAGTGTGGGAATTGATGAATGAGATGCCATAAAGAAGTCTGCAATTTATCGCATCCAAAATTTCTACAATGGACAAAGTTCTCAAGCTTGAGATGAATTTGGTGATGGACTCAGGAATGGGTCAATAAGTTGTATTTATCCCCAGGAAAATGTACACAGCCCATTTTTGTATATCAGTTGTTTCCAAATATTTGTGTAATTCTGGATTCATCTCTTGGATCTCCTCAAATGTTGTATTCAAATCAGTCAATATAAAAGCACTTGCAGCTTTTTTAACCAATCTAAATGCATCACCTTCTTTGCAACTTAGTAATATATTTTTATACAGATGGTAAGTGCAAATTTCCCGACTATACATATGACACACTTTTCCAATAGCATTTACCAATAGCTTTATGTCTATCAGAAATAAGTGCAAGTTCTTCGCTTCATGAATTACCTTGCTTAGTTGTTGAAAGAACCAATCCTAAGATTTACCGTTTTCAGTATCAAAAATTGCCAAAGAATATAAAATATCTGGAAATTCTCATCTTGAGTTGTTATGTTTAGTAGTGTTCCTTTATATTTTCCCTGAAGGTATTGATGAATCCCTTACGATGAGATCCTTTTGTCCTTGATTCTTTTGAAGGAAGATTGAATTGTATGAGAGAGATATGGGTTGATTTTGATGATGATGGATGGATTTATTGGATGATCTTCAGATGATCTATGGAATGATCAAATCATGTGTAGATGTGTCTAAGATCAAGAGAATGAATTCTGCTTGTGATCAAAGACAAGTTTTGCTTGCAGAAAATGAACTCTTAGCAATTAGTGTTCAAAGATGAACAAAGGATTCACAGATTTGGAGAGAGTTTTTGATTAAAAAAAAGGTGAATTAGTTTTTCAGAAACAAAGGAGAGTTTGAGTAGAGAAGAAAGAAATCAAGAAGTCCTAAAATTATAGAAAAATAAGAAAAACTTAATTAAAAATAAATCTTTCTTGACAACTGAATAATTATTTACTTTGGTTGATTCCTTGACTTGAATTTCGACCTGGTATGGTTCTGGCTCATACTAAACCGAGTAAGCCATTGTTTTCTTCAATTTCTTGGTTTGTCATCTTCTTTTGGGCTGAGAAAAGTCTTAAGTTATCCATGTGTCTGATCTACATGTTTTCCAGCTTGTTTTACATGTTCTTCATAGTCAGTTGAGTGAGAAATAAGTTCAACATGTTTCATTCCAGCTTTAGGTTCATCTTCAAGTTTTCCATTAAGCCATCCATGTTTATCCTTGGTCGCATAGTAATATGGCTCAACCATGGTTACATCATCCCCTCCTCCTTTGAAAGGATTTGTCCTTGAATCTGTATCTCCTACATCAAAGGGAAACAAATTAGACTCGAGACAATGGTTAAAGCAAAGAAGCATGTAAGCAACATCAAAGTAAGGTTTTGGACATAAACGTCCTTGGAGTTTTGAAGCAATTTTCCTTAAGTAATTCCATCTCCAAATATCAGGCTGATAAGCATGGTCTCTGCTCTTGTCCTTCGCACTCCTCTGGGACATATTCTGTTGTTCCTGAAAACTCAAAACAAAGTCTGCATATCCAGTGTTATATGTGCAAGACATGTTTTGAATCTGATCAATAACAAAGAGTTTCTTTCTTAGAACATTTTTCACTTGTTGCAGGCTTTCAAAATATCTATCAAAGTAAGTGTTTTAAACCAAAATGGTTACAAGGCACATGCTAGCATAGTTCCTAAAGAACAACTTCAAAACATGTAGAACTTTCTCAGATTCAGAACACAAAAGATCAAATTCAAACTGAGAATTACTTAACCAAGGCTCAACATGTTTATCAAAAAAAGTGTTGTAAACCATAATGTTTTCAAAGCATGAAGTACCATAGATCAACTTCAAAACGTACCCCACATCATCAGGATCAGAACACAAAAGTTTAAGTTCAAGATAAGATTCAGAATCAGTTAGCACATGTCTCACATGTTTAGCATGACTTTCAAAAATGTGTTGTACACTAATATATCCTCAAAGCTCAAAACAACATGATTCTGCAAGCTTGATCTCAAACAAACCAAGATTTATCAGTTTCAGAACAAGCATGAACAAGTTTAAAAACAAAATCACAAATAAAATTGGTTTCCACTCTAAGTGATTTTGGTTTTTGCAAATTCCTAACCATAAACTTTGTCAAGGTGTGTGTGGAATAAAACAAATCACCAGTGTTCAGTTCATGTCTAGAAAAACCCATACCAAAGCCATTATCATCAAAGCAAGTAAAAGAATCACAAGATTTTCTGAAACATAAATCAAATTATTGCAAAACAAGCTCACTTCTCTTTTCAGGGTGATCAAGGCTTTTGTTATGTTCCATAAACTGCTCAAGACTCAAAATATGATCAAAATTGATGACATTAACACACTGAAAATATTTTTGATCACATAGTTTATAAGGTTCAAACGCTTTAAAAGAATTAATCATCTTATCAAAAACAGTTTGAAACACAAAATTCTTTTACTTTGTCCAGACCAAAACGTTTTACATCACTGGAACTAACCATAACAAATATTTGAGGAAAAGAATTAATCAGATCAAATTCTTTACAGTTCTCTTGAGAGTCCAAAAAGAATGACTTAGCATATGTTTCTGCTTCAATGTTGTTTGGCTGCTCCAACTCTTCTTCTGGTGGTGAACTCTATTGTGCTTCTTCTACTGGGTTTTCTTCTAAGACCTGAGACACTGAATCAATGCTACTCGGTTGCACTGGTACAAAACAGGTTAGTCCATCACAAGCACTACTGATAACAATTTCATATTGAGAAGAGGAAAGAGAGAACTTATTTTTTTGTCTCAGTTTCTTTTATTACCTTCAATGGCTCTGTTTTCAGCTCTTGGATAGCTGACACTAGTGTGTTTATTGTTCTAGCAGGGTATAAATATCCTAAACAATTAATTATCAGATTAACCCTAATCTTAACACACGAAACAATACTCTTGCCAAGAGACATCATGTGTAGTACTTAGAGATCAAATCCACAGAGAGCAATGTCACACAATAGATTTTTTATTTCTAAAGACTAAGCTAGGTAAATATATATATGAGTGGTGAATAATTAATTAAGGAAATATTTCTTATCAAGAAGTAGGAATGCAATATGGAAATGTGCTAATAATGCAAATATGCTAATAATGCAAATATGCTAATAATGCAAATATGGAAATATGGAAATATGCTATTAATTAACTAGACGCAAATGTAAATATGCTAGATCTAGGGTTTCAAGCTAAATGAATTATAGGGAATAGGAAGCACATAAATGTAAATATACTAGAACTCAAATGCTAACTATTCTGGCACATAACATACTCTCAAATGCACCTAACAGCCTAGTTCAATAAGTTTATTCTGGCACAGAACCTACTCTCGTGGTTGTCCATGTCCTACTTTCGAGATCCTAGTTAGCTACTCTAGAATGCAAGCAAGAAGCACAACTCAATTGATGGATATTAATTTAACCTAGGCTAATATGTGATTACTATCATTCAACCCTAAATCTAGTTGATAACTAGTCAAACATGATCTTTGTCAGAGAAATCATAGATAAAATATATATAGAGTAGAAATTAAATAAACAAACCAAAAGAGTTCCAGGAAGACTTTGAAGGAGTTCCTCCCTTCTCTCCTAACCCTAATACAATAGATAGAATAAAGCTTGTTTTCTTCTTGTGTGTCTCTTCATCTTAATAAATAAGACATAAATATAAAATCCTAAACTTAGGTCAAAACTCGTCCAAAGCATTTTGGTCATTTTGACTTGGGCTTGAAATCTGATGTCTGCGAGTTGTACGTTGATCGATGGTAAGTGTGCTGCATCGATCGACCTTGGTATTTAATCATTAGTCGACGCCAAGTATGTGTCGTCGATCGATGGCTTCCTTGTACTTCGACTCCTTAAATGACCAGCTACGGATTCTTCTACTCTAATTGCCCCAAAGCTCTAAGTATCTCCATATATCTCCAAAACATTCTTGGACCTGTAAATACTCCAAAATATAGCCTAGACACATATAATATACCCTAAATAGCCTATAACATGACCTGAAACTGGTAATAAATAGGCTATATCAACTCCCTCAGACTTAACATTTTGCTTGTCCTCAAGCAAACAAAGTTTGTGAAAGAGATCTTGAAAAGCAGAGTCTCACATAATATCTAAGTATAATTGTCACCCTATTTTGTTGCAACCACATCCTATCAAGTCAATTATAGAGAAACTTTATATACCCTATTCTAGTATATCAACCAAATTCATTCTACAAACAACTTAGCAAATACTAGTTTGTCTCACCCCTCTATTGATCTCATTTCTTTGCATAAAATAAAGGTGCATACTTTACCTTGGGAGTATCGATCAAAGGACACGTGAACTCTTGCCCCTGCAAGTATCTGAACAACCAGGCACAAAGTCTTCTCTGATTCCTTCTTCCAATTTTTTCTCTTCTTTGAATCTTTTTAGATCTCAAACTTAATGGACAATATGCTGAGATAGTCGATCTTGCCATCTTATTTTCAATTTTTTTTTTTTGCTTTTTGGGCAAAGTTGTAGGCGAATAGTGGGGTCATCGGTAATTTACCTACCCCTCTCTTCCAACAATGTGTGATCGTTCCTCCGAATTAGAATAGTGGGGTTGTCGGTAATTTACCTACCCCTCTGCATCTCGGGAAGTCATCTCAATCTTTTAAGCTTTTAAGTAGATGAGAAAGAGAAAGAGAGAGAGAGAGAGAGAGAGAGAGAGAGAGAGAGAGAGAGAGAGAGAGAGAGAGAGNATAAGGAATCCTATCAATTGTATACCATGCTCAAAGCATGAAAATAATGTCAGGGATTAGTGTTGGAAATCAGCTTCGGTTCTTTCAAACTTTCTAAGCAAGTGTGATATAGTGGCATGATGATCCACTTTGGTATCTCTAGTAATCTCTGCAAACAACCTACTAAGAATGGTGCTAAAGTGTGGTTAGTCAATAATAAATCTTGATCATATTCCCCTCCTTGACTCAATAAAACTTTGTGAAAAACATATATATGTATATAGCAAATAAAACTCAAAACAAATCAAATGGCATTAGGGAACCTCCCCCAAACTTAAATTACACTGTCCCCAGTATAATTCGTCCTGGATTGGTTAGGAAAAAATAAATCATAAGTAAATAACTTAAGTAGAAAACTTGATACCTCTCTCTGCAAGAGAGTGTCGATCGATGGTAGGCTCCTGCACCCACGGGAGCCATAAATGCTCTCCCAAGAAATAGTGAAGAGTTTTAATCTATCCTAGCGTCCATCACATGGAAGTCTACTGGGACTAGGGTGTTGTTAATTTGCACTAGAACATCTTTACAAATACCCCCTGAATCCACTTTGGAGCAATCCACAAAAACGAACGCGTCAATGGAAGGCTTCACTTTCAGGTTTAACTTTTCTGCCATAGCTCTGGGTATGATGCTCACTGATGTCTAGTGTCGCAGAGGGCATTGGGAAACGCATAGCTTTTGATGAAGTATGGAACTACAAACTTCCCATGATCACTTTTCTTCTTCAGACAAGTTTTCTGTTTCATCCTTTCTCTGAGATGATTGGACATGATCTCTATATCCTCTTATGTCTCCCTTGATTCCCTAAAAAACATCCACAACCTGTGTGTATAATAAGCTTCATCAAAAGGGATGTCTAAAGGAATTTTGGAGACTCTTTTAATAAAGCTATCCATATCTTTTTCATTGGCTTCTCTGCGTTGATGTTTGGGGATCTTTTGCTTCCTCTTGGAATGTCCCTCATATTTTCTATCAAGATCCATAGCTTCAGACGTGTTAGTATTTGTTTGTACCGAGTTAGATCGGGCTCATTATGGAGGTGATTTAACTCGTCGGTGGATTTGTTTCAAAGATGTTTTTATTCACTTTTGATGTTTGAATGGGAGGTTACAAAATGTAATAGAAGAGTTATTGAGGAAAATAATGGAACAAGATAAAACCCAAATTCCTAGCAGTCAAGTCCTCTCCTTTCTTTTTTCGGAACCCTTTCTCGTTTGGCCCCCCCTCCCTTCTTATAAGCGAGGTTCAGAGTTTTCTCCGATATGTCTTAATGGGTTTTACGGCTTTATGGGACATTTGGTGGGGGTCTTGGTCCTACAAATCCCGGGAAGCTTCATTCGGCGTCGAGCTGGCGATCCGTCTTCCCCCTGACTTGCTCGTCCGCGCTGTGGCTTTGACCCGAGCCAAGCTGGCATTTGAAACTCTTTGTTGGGCCGAGCTTTTTGTTTTGTGGGCCTTCTGAGAGATGTAATCCATCTCCTACAATAAGTCCCCCGGAGTTCGTTAACGAAGGGACCAGCGCGAGTCAGCAAATTTATGGAATATGTTTCTAGGAACGAAAGAGTTCGGCTAGGAATCCGTCATTTGGAGGAGGAGTACATGTATTTGGTACCTCGGCGTAGAGCTCGCGATGCAACTTTCTTCGAACCGGATTCCTGGTTCGGTACAGATTTTATTCGGTGCGGTTATGATCTGGTCTTCTTGACCGGGTCCGGTTTTTCCCAAGAAGCACAATCGTCACGGGTATATATATATATATTTTTGTATACTTGCCGACCCATAGGCCCATTTAGGCCCTCCTAGCCCTAATGATGGCGCAAGGAAATTCGCGCCCCTCGCTTCCCTTATAAATTGGACCCCTGCTTCAGTGTTTTCTTATTCTTCTTTGCGCCTCTGGTATCCTCTCTCGCTCTCTCTCTTGTTCTACTTCTATCTCTATATTTTTCTCCTAGGTTGGGTAGGTTCTGTGCAATTTCCAGTGAATCGTCGAGCAGGATGGCTCCGAAGAACAGAATTTCCAGGGAACAAAAAGGGAAAGCCCTAGCCTTCGGGTTGAGTCTGGTGAGGGACGAAATCGGCGCCGAAAGTCCCGTCGATGACTTCAATCTCATCCATCGTGATGCGTTGATGGATACCGCGAGCCTAAGCGTGTCGCAACGCATTCTCGTCGCTGAAGCCGCTTCGTTATTCTGAGGTGAGGGCGAAGGCCAAGCTCCAAGTGGTGATGGTTCGGATGGCGAGGAGGAATACCATTCCATCGACATTGAGGATAGTCCTTCGGAGGAACACCATGATAACGAGGAACGTCCTTCGGAAGAACACGTCGAACCGGTGGATTTTTACCCGATCCGCTTCTATCCTGGGGGAATCTTTGAGAGGCAGGAGGCCATTCCTTCTGACCAGTTGCGTCCACTGATAGTGGAGGGCCAGAACTGGGGAAAAACAATGTCAACCTAGTCGACGGTGGGAAGCGTGAAGCGATTATTTCGCGAGTGCGGAGCTTCGGGGGTTACCTTCTTGATCTCGAATGACAAGCAGCAACCGTGGACTCCTTCACTCGGGTATCAGTGTGGGTACGTGTCTTATTTTCGGAAGGACACCAAGCTTTGGTTTCCATTTCCCCGGCTCATCACCTCATACTGTTTCCGGTGCGACGTTGCGATTTCTCAGTTCATAAACGGGTCATTCAGGATCGCTGTTGCGTTGATGACGATGGTTGCAGAGGCTAATATCTCGATGAGTGTCCGCACCTTTGAAGAACAGACGATAACTCAGCCAAGACCGCACAAGTTGTTCTTCGTCAATATAAGACCGAGCTACAACATTATCACGGGCCATCCGAACAAGATTGAGAACTGGAATCACTACTACTTCTATGTCAAGTCGGACGAGTTTACGTTTGAGGAACCTCCGAAAGACGACTATCGTGTTTTATGTAACAACAAACTGGGTAGATTACTATTCGCTGAATAACGGTTGTATTCCTTTTAAGCTGAAATATTGTTTGTGTCTCTTCCACGCAGTGATTCACCCACCCGAACACGATTGCATATCCAGAGAAGTTCTTCGAGAACGCACAAGCAATCGCCGCCCTTAGTCATCTTCGTTGGCCTGATATCAGCTGGGAAAGGATTCATCGAGTAATAGAGTGGATTTCGGGAGGTCGGAAACCTGACTTCCCTCGATCGGGACCTGGTTACGATATAATTATTTTTATTTTTTCTCCTTTCAGACTTCTTACACCGTCTTTTCTTTATCCTATCCAGTTGATTGGTGATCCGATATCCCTTGTCCAGTTGGATCCGGAAACAAGCGCCTTCAGTTGTTCCCAAAACCGAAGCATAGCCGAGTTAAGAAGATGAGGAAGATGTCAGATCTCAGTGCCTTGGTTGGGGGCGAGTTAGGCATGTCCGGTGACAATCCCATGGCCATATTGGATGTGATGAACTCCGAAGCTCCCGTGACGGATCTGATCTCGTCTTTGGAGGTTCCCCAAAATCCCGAAGAATGCAAAGGGGATGACGTTGACTGGGACGGAGGAGGTCTTGCTCGGAGGAGGAGGAAGAGATCCAAAGACGACTTCCTTTTGAGAGAAATGGCAATGATAGTCAGGACGCGCCTAAGAGGCGGAAGAAGAAGAGTTCTTCTGAGAGACAACAGGGGACCCCAACTCGGGAGACCTTAATTCGAGAGGATTCTCCCGAGGACGAGATGGAGGACGTTCCTAAAGAGGTTGAGGAGGCGTCGAGGGAGGCTGTAGATGATGTCACAGAGAATAGGAATGATCTTCACAACGGTCCTCCTTCACAAATGACAAAGATCTCGCTCCCCTTATGAATGAGGCCATCCCTCAAACTGCGAGGATGTTCGTGGAAAGTGGGAAGAAAAATCTCCTCCGCAAGACGCATGCTAAGTTCTCGGATCGAGTGAGCTTTTGCTACTCTGCTGACGCGCCCCTCATTAGTGATGCGCACTCGTGCACAAAGCTTGTATGTCAGATCATAGGGGGTCCGTCGGATATGCCGCAAGTTAGCGATGACCTTTTTAACTCCAACTCTCGTATGCGAGCAAAAGGAAAGACCATCAATCAACGGCTAAGGCCTGGTGCTGATCGACGGTGAAATCAGAAAGAAGTATGGATGAGATTTGATAAGTCCACCAGACTTATTAGACCAGCTCTCGCATGTATCTAACAACCTAGTTCAACCGAATCTATTATGGCACAAAACCTACTCTCGTAGTTGTTTACGTCCTATCATCGAGATCCTAGTTAGCTACTCTAGAATGCAAGCATGAAGCAACACTTAGTTGATGGATATTAACTTAACCTAGCAATCCTACATTTGGACTAATCCGTGATTGCAATCATTCAACCCTAAATCTAGTTGATAACTACTTAGACATGATCTTTGTCACAGAAATCATAGACAAAATAGATATAGAATATAAATTAAATAAAGAACCAAAGGAGTTCTAGGAAGACTCTGAAGGAACTCTTCCCTTCTTTCCTAACCCTAATACAATATATAGAATAAAGCTTATTTTCTTATTGTGTGTCTCTTCTTCTTAATAAATAAGACATAAATATAAAACTCTAAACTTAGGTCAAAACTCGTCCATGACATTTTCTTCATTCTGACTTGGGCTTTAAATATGTTGTCTGCGAGTTGGACGTCGAACGATGGCAAGTGTGCTGCATCAATCGACCTTGGTCTTTAATCATAGGACGACGCCAAGAATGTGTCGTCGATCGATGGTTTACTTGTACTTTAACTCTTTAAGTGATCAGCTACAGATTCTTCTCCTCAAAATGCTCTAAAAGCTCCAAGTATCTCCATATATCTCCAAAACGTTCTTGGACCTGTAAATACTCCAAAATATAGTCTAAACACAGGTTTCCAATGCAACAAGATAGATGTTTGAGTTAGCTTTCCAAAGCCACAGATTTGAGGTCAATCAGGATCCTAGAGCCAAAGTTATGCCCGTTTTATTTGAGAGTGGTCTGTCTGCCTCGCGAGAGAAAGTTGTCGAGAAGATGAATGAGTGTCGATCGACATGACAACCTTGATGTCGATCGATGGTGATCCCAGAAGACAGGTGATAGGGCCTGATATTTTCCACTATTGTGCCATGATATCAGCCCTATTTAGAATCTATTATACGTATTTGGAGTATATTTTAGAGTATTTTCAGGTTCAGGTACGTTCTGGAGAACTTTAGTGATTTTGGAGCTTTTAGAGATGCAGAACTATGCAGATTCGTCAGATGTTTAGCTATTGATGGAGAACTTCTCTCACAGTTTGATTGAGCTGATATTATGACATAAGATATAGATTTTAGTTAGCTTTCCAATGCCAATTTTTGAGATCCATCTAACGGCTAGATCTAAAGTCATGCCTATTTTACTGAAGAGTGGTATGTCTGCCTCGCGAGAGGAAGCTGTCGAGAAGATGAATGAGTGTTGATCGACGGCACAGACTTGGCGTCGATCGACGGCACAGACTTGGCGTCGATCGACGGTGATCTCAGAAGACAGGCCCGACATGTTTTATGGCCGACTTAAGCCCAGAAAAAATCAAAAATTACCAGAATGCCTTTAGACGACTTAAAACCCTATTTATATGTTTTTAAGCCATTGTTGACGGCTATGCAATAATTTATCACGCTTTCTTTTATCTATTATTCTAGGGTTAGGCGAGAATGGAGGAACTGCTTCAGAGTCCTCCTGGAACTCTCTTTTGGTTCTTTATATTATATATATATATTCTATTCATCTATGATATATGTGACAAAGATCATGTCTGCGTAGATCTCTTGTTAGGTTTAAGGTTTATTAATGGTATTGATGGATTAGCCAAACAATTTAATTGCTAAGGTGATTATTAGATTTATCTATGGAACCCTGATCATAGGATAATTAGGGGCAAGCGAGAGCATGGTCTACTACCAGAATTAATCATGTTGAGCTAGGTTGCTAGAATTAAACGAGAGTTGATTTAGTTAATTTAGTGAACTCGAGAGACCATTGATTGACGCAGGATCATTGCCATCGATCGACGGGCATTTTGTGTCAACAAACGAGAGCTGAGACATCGGACTAGTTCTATGATTAATACCTTTAGCTTCTATCCTCTATAATCCACTTTCCTGAAACCCTAGATCTAGCTATTTATTATTATTGTTTACTTACCAATCAATCATTTTTTTGCTATAGTTTATTTACTGATTGATATAGACTATTTATTACCAGTTTTATCCCATATTCTAGGCTCTATGAGATATTTGGAGCTTTTGGAGCATTTAGAAGAGAAGAATCCGCAGCTGGTCATCTAGGGAGTCGACGAAGCCATCAATCGATGGATCACATCTACCGTCGACCGATGATCTAAGCTCGAGAGCAATCGATGCATCACACTTGACATCGATCGATGAACAAAACCCAAGTCAGAAAGACAAAAATACCCTGGACGAGTTTTGACATAGACTTAGGTTTTTATATTTATGTCTGAAAAAAGACAGAGAAGATATATCATACAAATTTAGAGAGAGACCGAGTTTTACAGAGCATTTTAGTTTCATTTTGTATTAGGAGAGAAAGGAGAGACTCCTTCAGAGTCCTCCTGGAACTCATTTGGTTTTATTATTTTATTTCATATATATTCTATTCATCTATGATTTTTGTGAGAAAGATCATGCTTGAGTAGTTACTACTTAGATTTACGGTTGAATGATAGCATCTATGGATTAGCCCAAAAATAGGATTGTTAGGTTAAGTTAATATCCATCAATTGAGTTGTGCATGAAGTCTACAAAGCTCAAGAGATGTCACTAGAGGAATTCTACACAAGGCTTGATGATGTCTACTATCTTATAGATAGATGCCTTACCAGTTTGACTAGACGCATGGATGAGACGAAGCAATATTTTGATACTATACAAAGACATCATGAGATTAGGCCAGACGAACGAGTATCGATCGACAGCACCCTACGACCATCAATCGATCTAAAGCCAACCGGCAGAAGACAGCAGCAGAAACACAAGAATGAGAAAACCAGAATGATGAAGCAATGAGAAGCTTCATTGGTACATGGTTTCAGATGAGCAAAGAAGATGTAGACACTTATTTTCCAAATGTTCATCCACCTCCATACTAGTCAGAAAGTTCAAACGTCGAGCTTAAGACTATAACCAAGCGCTAGGTGGGAGCCAACCCACTGTTTAGTAAGTTTTAATTATTTTCTTGATTACATAAGTCTAATTTTGGATTTTATTATACTATTACAGGTTTTTAAGAAAAGGAAGATGAGTTTGCACAGAGCATCGATCGACAGTTGATCATTGTCGATCGACAGAGTATCCCCAGCATTGATCGATTGCCAGTTAACTGTGTTGATCGACGGTCACCACAAGCAAGCAGGTATACTGTTTTCCTTTATCAAATTGTGTCCTTATGATTTTCATGGTTTGGTCCAAACCGTCCTTGCCCTGGGACGGGGAAGTTTGGCACGCTGAGCGTTCTAGTCTTAAAACTTGTTTTCCCAACTTTTTCCAAAGTTATCTCAAAAGGTCTTTCCAAAACAGCTGGATTGAAAGTGTTGGATGTTGATTTTGAGATTACTGTTTTTGACCCCAACAATTCATGGAGGGGATGGTCAACGATTTTGCTTGAAACACTTGCTGCACCGCATTTTTCTTGTTGGGGTCAAAATCGGTCATGGTAAAATCAATGACTAAAAACCTCAGAAAATTGTGGCTTAAGCAAATATGAGCTGGAAATGTGAAAGAAACTATATGGCATAAGTCAATCTAATTTGCATAAGGATACGAGAAAAAACTTTGTATATTTCATCCCAGATAAGGAATAAGAACATTCTATCCAAACATGAAGATCGGAAAAATAATCTTGCAGAAGGTTTTGCGATAAATGACGAGTTTTACGAAACAATCTTCTGTTAAACAAAATTCAGAAAGTTTCCACGGAAAACCATCATAATATAATGTATGAGATAATCTTCCGTAAAATAACTTTCAGAAAACGTTTATGGAAAAACTTTCTTAAATAAACAAAATGATTCGTAAAAGATTCAAATCATCAAGTTCTCGAGAAAGATTACTTGATCTCTAATCGAATGGCTTCTAAGATTATGAAAAATACGAGAAATCATTATTTCCTAACTTCTCATCGTCTGGATGCTCTCCATCCTTGATCATATCTCATCAAGAGAGAAGCAGTGAAGCATCTTTCGGGTTTGGGATTGATCCATTTCCTGCCATACTTCCTTTGAAAAAGATCTCAAGACGGAAATGCCTCATTGTCATCATGACTATGCATCCATTTTCTGTTGTCTCACGTAAACCAATAGTTAGCCTCATACGAGAGGTGATTTATCCAAAAGAAACCGTAAAACGTCTAAGTCATAAAATGGTCCAAAATGGGTCCAATCATGGTAACGGCCCACTTACAAACGCTGGGTAAGAAAGAGCCCATTCGCTATGACGGCTTACTTGGTTTCCAAAAAGATAAACGAAAAGAGAGATAAACATCAAGTTTCGGGATAAGCATGAAGATTGTGAGGAAAAAGGAAAACTTCCGCAAAGGATAAACTTGGTTAGGGTCATAACGAGAAAGACAGAACCGGCCTAAGAGGAGTATATATAGAAGAGTCAAGACTCAAGACAAGACACACGATTTTGTCTACAAACTCGCTCTTTGAGCAATTTAGGCAACTTTTCATTTTTGTTATCGATATGCGTCTCAATTAGGTTTTCTAAGTCTTTGGTTGTTAGAACTAGGGAACTCGCCAACAGCTCTTGCGGCCGAGGCTTTGCCTGTTGTTAACGCTCTTGCGAAGATTCAGAATAATGATCTGTTTTGCTCTCTATCTCTTTTATATTTCTCGAATTACTATTTTGTATGTCTGCCTTATTTGATTGTTTGACGTTTGGCTTAGCGGAAATCCAGAACCTCAAGGAAAGTTAGGGTTTCCTTACTTTTCTTAATTAACGGAAATCGATGGTGTGAATTTTGGTTACCACAGTTTGGCACTAGAAGGAGGGGCTATGGATCAATCGAACACACAGCCGCACAACGCTCAATCAAACATGTCTACAGACGATCAGAACACTCAGCAAACTCACGATGGTGGAGACACCGGCGACAACGTTGACAACACTCCAGCTGCAATCGTCTCTGTGGTTAACGCTGATGCTAACACCGCGACGTTCGAGAAGGTAAAAAAGATGTTCTCCGCATTTGAAAAAAGGACGGATAAACAAGATAAGCTCATGGGTTCCCTCGCTAAACAGGTCGAAACCCTAACAGCGAGGCAAGAGCCATACTCCCTCGTGGAGCCACTAGGATTTGCGGGAGAAGGCTTGACTTTGCAACTCTGTTGGACAGGCCTGGAAACACGCAGGGAAATCCATCAGGATCAAATCCCTGAGAAATAACCCTATCGTAACTTTGACAGACTCTAAAAACCCTCCGCCTCTTGAGTGGGGAACAGGGGAAAACAAAGTCGAATGAGTCGACTTGGATCTCAGTGACCAGTCCGAACAATCAAAAGAGGATGCTGACATGCATCCAAGGAGGATGAGAAGTCGAACTGCTCGGCTGAACACCTCGTTCGAAAAACCCATGACAGAAGAAGAGAATATCTTCTGGGTGGAATAGGAAAAACTAGCCGAAAAGCAGGCTCAAGTCACCCGCAGCAAACGCCAAAAAACTCGGAAAACTGCTAGCGACGACTTGGACGAGATCCAGGATCTCCGTGACTACATCACCAAAACGGCTGTCAAGGTGAAAGCCGTAAAGTCTCAGATCCATCATGCCACAATTGCTCCACTGGAGATCGTTTGACTTCTCGATGAAGCTCAAAAGACTCCTTTCACTGCACGCATCACTGGGATGAAAATCTCGACAAAATGGTGATCAACATGCTAAAAAGTTCTTGGAGGATGTCCAAGGGAGATGGGCATAAGATCTATATGGAGTCTTGTGGGCCTACCGAACTACTTCCAAAACGGCCACCCAGGAAACACGTTACTTGCTTGTCTACGGCACAGAAGCAATCCTCCCAACCGAAGTGCACATGAGGACAGCCGTGTCAGAGCACCCGTCTCCAGAGGAAAACGAAGAGATGATGAATCTAATACTCAATCTACTTGTTGAAAAGAGGGAGGTGGCCAGAATAAGAAACTGGTCATAGCAGCAAGAAATCGCCAAGAGCTATAAGAAAAGAGTAAGAACCAGGATCTTCCAAAAAGGGAATTTTGGATTCTTCGACGAGTATTCGACTATACCAAAGAAAAATTGGCAGGAAAGCTCACCCCGTATGGGAAAGACCATATATGGTAATAAAGGTACGGGGGCAGGGGCCAATAGGCTGTAAGACAACGGTAGCAAGACCCAACCAAACTGCTGGAACACCATGCACCTCAAAACCTATCACTTTTAATACGAACTAAGAATCATGATTTCTACTACTTACCTACTATGATTTAAGCAATTTGGTTTTGTACTCCTACTTATGATCAATATCTCCTGACTAATCCTATCTAATAAAATATGAGTTTCGAATAGAGGAGCAGCAAAAACACAGGGCATGAGTAGGCCTGCGCAAGTGGAAGTGATAATGTAAATGCTATACAGCTTAAGCATGAGTAGGCTTGCGCAAGCCTGAGTATGCTGTCAAAAATACATGGTTCCTGCATAAAGGCCACGAGCCAAACATATGCTAGGACCCCTAGTACGAAATGTGCACATTCGTGCATTGAAATGCTATATGCTAAACCAATATGCATGAAGCAAGAAGTACATTTGCAAACTACTAGAAAACAAACCTAAGGGTTTATACTGGGAGCAAGACGTTCAAAGTCCGAATTACGGGAACACAAAAAATCCTTGCTTATCTAGACATGGAAAGCAGTAAGACTGGCGCTTAAATCACCACCCAAGTTAGATTCACACCAGCACCGTTCGACAAGACTGGCGATTGCTTAGCACTTGTTAAGGTCGAAGTCACACCAGCACGAGATAAAAGTATGACAGTGGCTTTTTTGCAGGAAGCAGTAAGCAGCATCACAAGACATCGATAGTGGCCTACTTTCGAGTAGAATAGAGCAAAGTCTATACAGATATTGGCAGGAGCCAACCTACGTGAGGCGGAGTACGATCTCAAAGAAAATGGCCTCCGGGTTCGAAACACAAGTCTACGGACTTACAACATTAATATCGGTAGTTCCTACCCATGGGAGTACGATATCATATTACCTATAGTCTAAAACCAAAATCTACGGATTTACAAAATTTATATTGGCAGTAGTCTACCTAAGGAAGGCAGAATACAATATTAAAAGAGAACCTTCGGGAGAAGGTGTATATAATTTCAAAGGTTTATCCTACCAACTTCAGAATCTGTGAAAAGGACGAAGAGATCCAGAAATTTCCAGGAATTAAGATCTCTAATCTTGCTAAATTTCAGGTCACAGTCAAGAAGTGACAATTCCTCTGGTTCCATACCAACACTCCCTCCTGACACTCAGGGTCTGAAAAATGCATTTGTACCATGTATGTCGAGAAGACTGGATCAAAGTTTATCCTTCCAAAAGTAAGAAACAGTAAAGAGCCCCAGGTCTGGAAGATTGATCGAGTTCTACGATTATTATACTATACTAAAATCAAGAACGATGCTTCAAAGGATTATTAAGAATAAATAATATATACTGGTTATATTATAATTTTCTCCCCTGACCATGTAAGAAGACTTTCTTCATACGGCAAGGTCATTTTTATTTTCTTGAGAAATATATACTTGTTAGACTTTGGAGTGCTGGTCGAAAAATTTCTTATTTTTCTTATGAGATTTATATAGATTTGATTTCATTATTTCACTTTTGACCAATAATTTTTTTAACCCTTTAGTGTGGGATCTTAATTTGAGGTCTACTTAAAAAAGTCACATCCATTGAATTTGTTAAATATGATGATTCTCATTTCTTATGTTGGTTCTTTTTATTTTATTTTCTTTAATACATGTTATATGTGATGGGCTCATTGGAGAATATGGTCAAAAAGGACTTTACCGGCCCATGAAGATAAAGGATCGACCACTTGACCCATATTTAGTGTTTTTTATTTTACATGTATTTGTACTTTTATAAATGTGTACACGATATAGGATAAGGTTTGGTGTTAATAAACCAATTAGGATTAGGAATAAGATTTTCTAAACCAAGTAGAATGAGGATTTGGCTTTTACCAAACCAACTTTGTTTTTTTTAGAGGTTTTTAGCTTAGGATTTCGTTTTCTTCTTTCCTATTTATGTAACCACGAGCCCCTATGTAAACATTAACCATTCATTCAATAAATTTAAGCTTTGGCTCAAATAAATCATCTCTTAAGAGACTTCGTGATCTTGTTCACGTGTGAACATAATTTCACTTAGAAGAGAGGAATCTCTTGTGATCCATCTTGGCAAAATCAGGATACACTTGTGCCACAGAATAGCTAAACAAACTATGATTGGTCCATATCTCAAAGGTAAATTTCATCACCATCTTCTATCCTTCACCCACGCCCATTCAAGTGATCCACATAGAGATAGCCATTTCATGATCGTATCACTCTGTGATGGAGTGTTTTATTTTCCTTCAGAGTCTCATTATTCTAGATATTTTTCTCACTTGACCTCCCAGTGTTTTAAAATCTCTTATGTATGTAGTTATTTAGAACTCACATATCACATTCGTCGTCTAGATATGTATTTTGTAAGGTAGGAGATATAACCAACATATATTACCATGTTTTCTCTCTATTCCAAATTAGCGAGTGGCATACTCATGAGTTTTACTTATGAACTTCATGAAAAACTCCCCATACTGAAAATACTTATGGGTTTTCACTAGGTGGCAGCTCAATTTTTTTTTCCATTATGACTGAATAATAATTTCCTAACTTTTCATGCCATACTATTTATACTAAATATCTTCAAGTTTACCATGACATATGACTCAATTATATTTATTCTTGTAAAATATAATCTAGAGGATAACATTTTCAACTCTTCCAATATATGTTTCCTCTATGATATAATGTAAATGTACTCAATGCTACTCATACTCTGATATTCATTTCTCGGGATATCATGAAAGTTCAAGGAAAATTCAACAAATTTCTATGAGATTCTGGAAATATAATGCAACATTTATTTCAAACTTTCTTCCTCTTGGGATTGTTAAATTAACTCTTCTAGAGCCTATATATTTGCATTACTAGATATTTTACTTAAACTTTCATCATAATTTTGTTTTGATACATAAGAGATATTTCTTATTTTAATAATCATGTACGATGAAGTATAATATATCTCCATCTTAAATCTCAAAATTTAGCATCTTTCCGATTAAAATATTCACAAAATATGCATTAATATAAACATTAAACATAATTCACAACATAAAGATAAATATATAATATAAAACATAAGCCATTATCTTTAAGAAGAAACTATTATATCACACTGATTTCATTATTCATTATACTCTCTCGACCAACCAAAAAACTGAAACATGTAGATGAAAATCATAACTAAAGCAATGTAAAAATGGTCAAGGTTTATCAGTGATGAAGTTTGTTTCACTTAATTTCTCTTTTTTCTTTTGTGATTCTCGATACATATCTACTAAATGCTCTATGGTATGATAAATTTGTACTCAATGTCCTTTCATGATCTTCTTTCATAATATATTCATAGTTTAAACCATTATATATGTGGTGTCACAAAAATGTCTTTGTTTCCTCTTTTTTTTTCTCATCCGATACAGTTTTCAATTTGTCAATGGTTTCTAAAAACCACTTTCTATTAATTGCATATTTTCACCTACAGTCAATTTAGTATATTATTCCCAATAATGTCAAAGGTAGTTATTTCTAGATTTTTCAAATTAGACGTAATAATTGTATTGATAAAATTGTAACATAAAAATATAATAAAGACATAATCTAAATACTAAATTTAAACGTATAAATTTAAAGACTTAATTTAAGGGAATAATTTTTACTGCATAGACTAAAAGATAAAATTTAAATAATATCAGAAGCATATTCTACTATATGATCCGGGTAAACATGGTCTACTATATTGATCATTCAATAATTTACGGAGGAAAATCCATCCATATGACCCGAAGAGACATAAACACCCCATATTGATAATTTAATAATTAATGGAGGTAAAGTTTACCTCGTGATTCTCTTATCGTGAAAGAATATCCTACCAAAATGATCGGTCGGGAACGGCAACGCTAATCATCCCGAATAAATAAGCAGAACATATGACTCTAAAACAATAACAAAATTAAAAATAATTAAAACAAATTAAACATAAATTAATCTTTATCTCGTTAGTATAAGAATCTCATACTGATAATTTATTGTATATTAAGTTTTAGGTGAGAACATATTTCTAAAGATAAGTAATTTTATTATATTTGTGAGTTAAGTGATTTGTTGTACGAGAGAGATCAAAACTATAGAACTTGATTTTTGTTATTAATTTATTCAGTGAACATATGTATATAGGGATGGTAAGCAACAACTTTGCCTTCTTAGTAAAGTACTAGATAAACAATACAACATGGATAAGCACTATCTCTTAACAAAAGGAAATGACATGTGAAACATTTACTAACTTAATAAAACTAGTGAATAATCAATTTAATGATTAATTTAGTCTAATTAAGTTAAGGCAATTCTCTTAAATAACATTGTTTTAAATTTTTATCACAAAAAAATAGTACTCAATAAAAAGAAAAAAAATAGTTTTTTTTAGTTTAAAAATTTAATATTTTACTTTTATTTTTAAAAATTTGAAACCCTAACCCCAAAACCTCACCCCTTAACTCTAAACCTTAAGTCTAGATTAGTTAACCCTAGGGATATAAGAGTATGTGCATCGTGCGTCTCTCCCTCTATCTCTCAAATACCAAAAAGTATTAGAAAAATGGAAATGAGAAAAGAGAAATGAAAAAAAAAAAAAGAGAAAGAAAAAAGTTTATTCACGAAGAATTGTTGTTTGACCGTTCAGAGATTTTAGCTAAATATGTATTGTTTCTATTGGTTTATTATTTTCTATTTTAAATATTAATTATTAAATTCAGTTATATTATTATTATATACATTAGGTACTTGTGGAAGATATCTTAGTGTTGCTTTAAGTGTATATTTACCTTTTTAATGAAACATTTTGGTTATTTTCTTCTTGTGTGTTATTTTTGTGACAAAAAATTTTTTAGGATTATTTTAGAGTATTTTTCGTTAATATAAACTTAGCTTAATAAGTATGAATAAAATTGAAATCATAGTTTACCAAATTTCAAATTAACTCAATTTGAAGTCGTGAGAAACTGTTCTTAACCCTTTGGTCTAATATTTCGTAAAAGTATTGAATTTTTTGAGCGTATTGTTAGGTAAAACTTGTGTTTAAAAAGAACATTTCTAACTTTTTCAAATTAGCATAATTGTATTGATATATTAATAATATAAAAATATATTAAGACAGAATTTAAATATAGAATCTAAACGCTGAAATTTAAAGACCTAATTTAAAGGAGCTGGGTTGAGTATTGCAATTAATCCTTTTTTTGTGTGCACCAGCATTACAATCGACACACCTATTTGTTTGGTCACGTTGATCGACCATATTGCTTTTTTTTTTCCTTCTTTTGTGCACGATCGCCATATTGATTTTTTTTTCTTTTTTTTTTTGTGCACGATCGACCATATTGCTTATCTGGAGAAACTTGTAAGCAAAGTGCAAGATAACTAATGTTGCGCGACTCCTTTTCATTTTATATAATCTAAAAGAAAAAAGAAATAATGAAGATTCTTGTTCGAAGCTACAAGCCAGAGCTCCTGCTTTTTTTTTTTTTTTTTTTGAACTGAAAAACCTCGTGCTATTTCTTCCCGTCTCTTTCTTCTTTGACCTAGCTTCATCTCTATCCTCTTCTCTTCTTTTCTTTTATTACTACGAAATTAATTATTTTCTTGACTGGTAAAGGTTTTGATTGAGCTTTTGTCTGATAGGTTCTCTTTGTTCGTTTCCGAAATCTTTAACAAATTATAGGATTTTTTTTTTTAATATGATATAGTGATTTCTTTTGGCTGAATTCATGAGGTTACCTTAGTTTGGAGTGTATAGAAAGCTAATCTTACTCTCTCCTTTTTTTTGTATGGTTTAAGTTTCTCTTCATAGATCATCAGATTTGGTTCATATTCACATGCTGAGATTACAGATTCGGGCAAGATTTGGCTATTGATTGAGAGAGTGAAACACAAAAATGGACTACCCTGAAAGTTATAGAATAACGTTTAGTGGAATGTTGGTTGCTTTTCTTGAATTAGCATGTGCTTATTGTCTATTATGCGTATCGGCTTTGGTCTTTATTGCATCCAAGTTCTTACTCTATTTGCCTTGTCCCTCTTCTGGAATTCTTGGGTACCAAAACGTCCATAATCTTCTCTTTGACTTGCCATTCGAGATCATACTCAGAATCCAGAAGATGGCCATTACCAGTAGAACAAACGTTAGGCATCATCAAGACCAAGAAGACACGAAGAGTTCTGTTGATAAAGATAACTTGGAATTGATGAATAAGGTAAGATTGCTTGAAAAAGCTGTTGAGAAAGAGAGATTGGCTCGATGTGCTTTAATCGTGGAATTGGAGGAAGAAAGAGCAGCTTCAGCGTCAGCAGCTGATGAAGCTATGGCTATGATTCTGAGGTTACA
>MU106148.1:151499-168558 GCA_012274485.2 Sinapis alba | reverse complement strand
AGGCACTGTTTTGCTAGCCTAAATGCAGACAACCAAAAGTTTGTGAGGCTATGTATCACTGAGCCAATAAGTTGTAATCTTCCTGCAAAGGAGAGACTCCGAGCAGTCTACAAGGTAATGCGCTTTTTGATTCTATCTATCAACGAAGTATAGTCAGCAACCGACATTCTTTTGGACATCAAGGGAAGTCCTAGGTAACATACCAGGAGATAACCTGAGCCAGAAGGAAATTCTTCTAAAATTTCCTCTCTATCATTCTCTTGCACACCGGCCATATAGAGAGTAGACTTCTCCAAAATTATTTTTAGTCCTGAGTATTTTGAAAAGTCCTTAAAAACCTTGAGAATCTCTTCAATGGATTTCTTTCTCCCATCAGTAAAAACCAGTAGATCATCTGCAAAACATAGGTGGGTGAGATTGATATCTTGACAATATGGATGATAGCCAATTTGGTTTGTTACAACAGCCTTATCAAGCATTTTGATAACACCTGCATGCACATCACAAAGAGGTAAGGAGACAGTGAACATCCTTGGCGCATACCTCGTTTATTCTGAAAATAACCTGCTAGCTCCCCATTGATTTGTACTGAGAACGAAGCCATCTCAATACATTTCTTGATCCATATAACAAATCTGTCTGGAACATTTATCGCAGTAAGGACTGAGAGAACAATGGCCATTGCACTGAATCAAATGCCTTGGAGATATCAAGTGATCAGAACAACCTCTTGCTTCAAATACACAGTAAGATTGCAGGTAAGTCTGCATCCATATATCATTCATCAAAACCCGGTCTAGCTTTTTACAAATCAACCCGCTAGATTGTTTGTTTCACCAGGTAAACTTTGATCCTTGATAAGACATATCCAACAAGGAACAGTAATCAACAGCTCTCTGAAAGTCATGCATCCCTGGAGGGATAGTTGGCGAGACTTCGTAATCTGAATGCTCTTCATATCGAGAATCTTGTTAAAATCACCAAAGACAAGCCATGGCCGTTTAAACACAATCAGTAAGTCTCTATGATTTTTTATATCTGACCATAGTTCTTTTCTTTCTTGTACCCCATTTGCAGCATAAACAAAAGAGCAAAAGAACTCCTCTGCTCCATCAAGAAGTATAGAACATGTAACCATTTGTTTACTTTTAAAGAAAGGAGTTACACACACTCATGGACTCCAAACCACCCACAACCTTCCTAATCTGTTGTATTCATAGTTGGACAATGATGACCACCCCGGGAACACTGAAGACAGAATACTCATAGCTTTACCCTCCTTAACTCTTGTTTCAATCATACATCCAAACTGAAAAGAATCTTTCTTTGTCCACTCTTTTACAACTGAATGATTGGTTTTCTTGTTAAAACCTCTAATATTCCAGAAAAATCCAGAAATTATTGGTTTTTCCGATTCGTCTTTTTAGTCAATTCCGAAGGACCTGCATCCTTTGGCTTTTGAACAGACGCTTCAAAGAGATATTTGTGGTTGTTTTGGAACCTCGGGGAAGAGATTTGTCTAGTGATGATCTTTGTTTCCTTTGGTTTCTGCTCAGTAATATGTTATGCATTAACTTCCTCCACATTCCAATCAACTCCTGGATTCAGAGGTAACTTCCCACCTGCATCTTGCACATTCACCTCCACAATTTCACCATCTTCGTTCTGATTTTCCTCTGCCAAATTTTTATGGCTTATATTATCATCTTCCCCTTTCTCTTCCTTCTTCTTGTTTTCATCTTCCTCTCCATCATCCTTTTCTGTTGATAGAACAGAGAATCTTGAGTTAGAGAGAATTGATACTCGTCCATATTCCAAAGACTTCTTTGGACTCGGAGTTCGACTAGCTTTAGAAGGAGAAACCTCCAACCATTATTTCTCCTTAGATCCCGATTCTTCTGTTTTCTCATTCTCCTCCCTTTGTACCTCAATTGACTCCAAATTAATGTCCTTACTTCCCATATTCTCATTCTCTTGTGTATCTTCCTGGATAGGAGACTCCTTAGTTTGGCCATTTTCTGTTGTTTCCACTGGAACGTCAACATTGATAGTTTTTGGAGCAGACATACATGATTTCACCGAATGACCCCACTTATCACAATTAATGCACTTTGAAGGCAGCCATGGGTATGAGTACTCCACAGGAGTCTCCTTTCCATGAAAATTAAATTTGATCATTTTTGGCAAAGGTTTAGTCAAATCCGCTTTACAAAGATCTTAGCCACCTTAAGATTAAGGCACTGGGCCGTTTCTGGATGTAATCTATCCGTCACACCCACTGGACTAGCAAAGAAACTAAGACCCTTTCACGAATACATATACATAGGCACATTACGAAGATGAACCCAAAGAGGTATTGATTTCATAGCCGGTTGAGCATCCTCCACGAAAGGAGTCCACTTAGACATAACCACAGGAACTTGCGCGAGATTCCACATCCCCCATCGCAGAATTCTATTTCGAACAACAGAGTTGGTGATGCGGAATTTCATTGTTGTTGAGTTTACTTCAAAGAATTCTATCATCTGTGTTTTATCACTCAATGCCCATATTTTGTTCACAGTAGCATCCACCTTTGCTATGTGTAGAACCTTCCAAAAATTTACCAATAAGAAAGTCCTCCCACGATGGAGAAGCATCCTTAAAAATCTCCTCTGGAACCTCTACGGATCCCACACCATCAATCATCTCCACATCCACTTCATATTTCTTCAAGACCTTCAAACTCCCCACAACATTCACCCATGAAACCTTTGGTGTAACCTTGTTAACCTGCGAAGTCTGTGTAGTTTGGTTAGGGACATCCATCGACTACTCCGGATTCCCTACCGCCTCTGGCGGAGACATAGCAGCACCGCCGGTGACCTTGCATGAGAAAGTAGCTAACGAAACCCTAATCGCCAATTTTCTAACCTCAAACCAATACGGTGCGTTGCGACTCAAAAAGAAGATATTTCTCAACAGTTGGAAGATATAACAGAGACTACAGCTGCAAGACTTAGAATGCTACATCAAAGTATTAAGAACCTACAAAGAAGAATGTATTCAATGGAGGTTGCTAGAGAGGTTACAAAGAATGAGAAAACCAGAAGTGATGAAGCAATGGGGAGCTCCATTGGTACATGGTTTCAAAAGAGCAGAGAAGATGTAAACACTTGTTTTCCAAGTGTTGATCCACTTCCATACTAGTCAGAAAGTTCAAACGTCGAGCTTAAGACTATAATCAAGCGCTGAGTGGGAGGCAACCCACTGTTTAAGAAGTTTTAGTTAGTTTTAGATTATATAAGTTTAGTTTTTGATTTTATTATATTATTGCAGTTTTTTTAAAAAAGGAACATGAGTTTGCACAGAGCATCGATCAATGGTTGGCCAGCATCGATCGACGGAGTAACCCTAGCATCAATTGATCGCCACTTAACTGTGTCGATCGACGGTCACCATCAGCAAGCAGGTATACAATTTTCCTTGATTAATTTTTTTCCTTATTGGTTTATTTTCTTCACCAATCTCGGACTGTATAACACTGGTGATAGTGTTGTTTAAGTCCGGGGGAGGTTTACTAATATTGTTTTCTATTTTGAGTCTAATACTTATAAAAAAGGAAAGAAAGAAAGCAGAAACTTACAGGTGCAACATCGATCAACACCATAGAGTCACCATCGGTCGATAATGGATTGCGACCATCAATCGATCCCACCTACCTACAATCGATCGACACTCTATTACAAAGTCTGGTATCGAGTTTCTCTCTTAATTATTTACTTATGATTTAAATTTTCCTAACCAATTTGGGGCGGATTACACTGGGACAGTATAATTTAAGTCTGGAGAGGTTCACTAATGCTATTTGATTTGTTTTGAGTTTTATTTGCTATATGTATATAAGTTTATCAAAAAGTTTTATTGAGTCAAGAAAGGGGATTATGACCAAAAATTTATTATTGACTAACCACACTTTAGTACCATTCTTAGAAGGTTGTTTGTAGATATTACTAGAGATACCAAAGTGGATCATCATGCCACTATACCACACTTGCTTAGAAAGTTTGAAGGAACCGAAGCTGATTTCCAACACTAGTCTGACATTATTAGCTTGCTTTGGGGCTTTGTATACATTAGATCGGATTCCTTCTGCAAGTCCGTAGGTACAAGTCATTGCACCTTTGGTTCCCTTCTCTCTCTCTCTCTTCAGCATCTACTTAAAAGCTTAAAAGATTAAGATGACTTTCCGTGATGCAGAGGGGTAAGTACATTACCAATGACCACATTATTCTAATTCAGAGGAATGATCACACATAGTTGGAAGTGAGTGATAGGTAAATTATCAGTGACCCCACTATTCGCCTACAACTTTGCCCAAAAAAAAAGAAAAAGAAAAATAAAAACGAAAAAATAAAAGAATAAGATGGTATCATTGAGATCTAAAAAGATTTAGAGAATAGAGAAAAAAAGGAAAAATGGATCAGAGAAGACTTTGTGCCTAGTTGTTCAGATACTTGCAGAGGTAAGAATCCATGTGCCCTTTGATCGATACTCCCAAGGTAAAGCATGTACTTTTATTTTATGCAAAGAAATGAGATCAGTAGAGGGGTGAGTCAAGCTAGTATTTGCTAAGTTGTTGGTAGAATGGATTGGGTTGCTATACTAGGATAAGGTACATAAAATTTCTCTCTGATTGACTTGATAGGATATGGTTGCAACAAAGTAGGGTGATAGTTATACTTAAATATTATGTGAGTCTACTTTTCAAAACCTCTTTCACAAACTTTGTTTGCTTGAGGACAAGCAAAAAGTTAAGTTGGGGGATTTGACATAGCCTGTTTATTACTAGTTTGAGGCCATGTTATAGACTTTATTTAGAGTTTATTATGTGTGTATAGTCTATATTTTAGAGTATTTACAGGTCGATGAACGTTTTGGAGATATATGAGATACTTGGATCTTTTGGAGCATTTAGAGGAGAAGAATCTGTAGCTGATCATTTAGGGAGTCGATGAAGCCATCGATCGGTGGAATACACTTGGCGTCGACCGATGATTATAGCCCAAGTTCGATCGATGTAGCACTCTTGCCATCGATCGACGACAGCAGATTCCAAAGCCCAAGCCAAAATGACAAAAATGCCATGGACGGATTTTGACCTAAATTTAGGGTTTTATATTTATGTCTTGAGAAGACAGAGAAAAGGGGAGAACAATTTTAGACAGAGCATTTTAGCTCTATTTATTTTGTATTAAGGTTAGGAGAGAAAGGAGGAACTCTTTCAAAGTCCTTCTTCAACTCTTTTGCTTTTTTTATCTATTTTATATTTCATATATATTTCATTTATGATTTATGTGACAAAGATCATGTTTGAGTAGTTATCAATTAGATTTAGGGTTGAATGATAGCAATCATGGATTAGCCCAAAAATAGGATTGCTAGGTTAAGTTAATATCCATCAATTGAGTTGTGCTTAATGCTTGCATTATAGAGTAGCTAACTAGGATCTCAATGATAGGACATGGAGAACTACGAGAGTAGGTTTTGTGTCATAATAGATTTTGTTGAACTAGGTTGTTAGGCGCAGGCGAGAGCTGGTCTAATCTGTCTATTGAGTTATCAAATCTCGCTCACACTTACTTCTGATTTCACCGTCGATCGACATCAGGCCTTAGTCGTCGATCGATCGGTCTTTCCTTTTGCTGGCATACGAGAGTTAGAGTTAAAAGGGTCAGAATAGTTAACATTTGAGTTCTCGTATATTTAAATTTTTGTGCTTTCTATCCCCTATAATTCATTTAGCTTGAAACCCTAGATCTAGCATATTTACATTTATATTTTCATCTAGTTAATTAATAGCATTTTTTCATATTCGCATTAGTAGCATATTTCCATATTGCATCTTACCTCTTAACAAGGAATATTTCCTTAAATTGATTGTTCACCACTAATATATATATTTACCTAACTTAGTCTTTAGAAATAAGAAATCTATTGGGTGCATTTGCTCTCTGTGGATTTGATCCCTAAGTACTACACATGATCTCTCTTGGCAAGAGTATTATTTTTTGTGTGTTAAGATTAGACTTAACTTGACATTTAATTGTTTAAGATATTTATACACTGCTAGAACAATAAAGAACACACTATGTATACAATTGTTTTTTCAATACTGACGCTTAAAACCAGCATAGTAGATAGATGTTTTTTTCAATACTGATGCTCAGCCCTGATCGCAATTCAAAGTCCCTCAGCACCTCTAGTATACAGTTGACAGACTGGACAGATCCATCACCAAAAATAAGAAGATCGACTGCGAAGCATAAATGGGTGAGCCCTGTTCGTTCACATTTTGGGTGATACTTGAGGTCTCCTCTCTGAGCTGCCGTATTTAGAGAGTGAGATAAGCAGTTCATGGCAATCACAAACAAGTAAGGAGAGAGAGGGTCTCGCTGTCGCAGTACACATTTGCCCTTGAAGTATCCGTAAAGGGAGCCATTGAAGCCCACAAAGAAGGAGGTGGTACACACACAAGCCTCAACCCACTGAATGAAAATCTCGGGCAATTGCAGACCACGAAGACACTGAAATATGAATTCCCACCTGATCGTATCAAAAGCTTTAGCAATGTCTACTTTGATGGTGATTCGTTTCTGTCCCCTCTGCCTATGATAGCCTTGCACAATCTCAGAGGCTAGAAGTGTATTTTTCAATAAGAAGTGTACTTTGATGAAGCTCCTGGCTTTATTGGCACAAGTGTAAGTATAGTGGCGTTTGTTGATGTAGGTAAAAAAAACGAAGTGAAGAATTTACGGACAGCTGCAACGGTTTCCTCACCAACAATAGTCCAAGTGGATTTAAAGAAAGCAGAGGTGAAACCATCAGGGCCAAGTGACTTGTTTGGGTTCAGCTTTAGCATTGTTTTGGTGATTTCTAGATGCGTTGGGTGGGAACCAATGATAGTTCTTTGGTTTAGGCTGCAACGGAATGGTAGTAGTTGTAGGAACCAGAGAAATGGAGAAGAGAGATGAGGCAGTTCAGAAGGAGCAAGGATCGATGTAAAATGATCAACTGCTATCTTGCACATCAGTTCAGAATCAGATACGAGAACACCATTTGCTATCATTAGGGATCTGATTGAGTTGAATGATAATCTGGATGCAGCAACCCTCATGAAGAAAAGAGTATTGTGGTCACCAAGATGGAGCCAGTTGATCCTTGATTTTTGTTTGAAGAACGCCTCCTCAATACCACGCATGAAATTCAATTTGTGATGAATTTCTTTTTCTGCTTAAAAGTTTTCAGTCGACGGGTCCTCCAGTAACTTCACCTGCACATCTTTAAGCAAACTGTTAGTAGCACTCACTTTTTTAGAGATCCATGCCGTTTCAACCGAATCCAGGAAAATAGGGTGGTTTGTGAGGAAGTTGAATAATTTGAATAGTTTAGTACCAGAGGAAGGGAGAAGACAGGAGAGATCAATGAGGCAAGGGTGTGGTCAGAGAACTCAAACGGTAAGAAGGTTGCAACACTGTCTGGGAAGCTCTGTAACCATTCACAGTTAACTAGCGCTCGATCAAGCTTTTTAGTAATATGGTTTGAAGGAGTGTTGTTTGTCCAGGTGTGGGAGGAACCTTGATACCGAAGGTCCGCCAACTCCAGATTGAGAATGGTGTCCTGGAATTCGATCATATCAGATGTTAGGTGATCAACAGAAGGGGAGAAATGTTCTGAGTGGTGTATGATCTGATTAAAATCACTTCCTACAATCCAGTTTTTTGTCTCCAAGAACAAGGTGGCTTGTACTTCTCTAAGATCTTCCCAGAGACTGAGTCTTCCATCTCTCAAGTTAGACGCATACACAGCTGAGAGTGTAAAAGATGCCGAGCCAGGAATAGAGACAGAGCAAGTGATTGATTGGCACGATTGATGAAGTATCTGGACAGAGGCTGGGTATTTCCAGATGACAATAATTTTGCCATCATCATCGGTATCATGATTAGAGCAGTAACTCCATCCATTGCAAGATCGCAAAATAATGCGATTCAGGTTCGGTTCTTTAATGTGTGACTCCAAAATAGCACCAACAACAGGCTGGTTAGAAGCTAGCCAGATCGCAAAAGGGCGTGCTTGTCCTGGTTGTTACCCACAGACATTCCAAAAAAAAGGTTTTTATAGACATAATTAAGGATGGTTTTGAGCCATCCCTTAGGCAGAGGGAGGACTCGAGGGATCAGTAACAAAGGAGGATACAGAGTCATCAAAAGAGAGGGGCAAAAAAGGGTTAGTAACAGTGACTACTGAGAAGGATGGAAGAGGAGCTTGCTTTGGTGGAAGGCTGGGAGAAGAGGGGGATTTAGTTGTTTGGTGGGTTAGTTGGTTTTTTGTGGGGTTAGTAGAAGGAATGAAGTGGTTAAAAGAGGTGGAAGAGGTCACGGTAACAGGTTTCGAAGGGATAATGGCGGAGGTGGGAATAATAGGGCGAGATGCATGGGGAGCTGAGAGCGCAAGAACAGGTGACATAGTAAAGGTGGCTTCTTCGATGTTAGATTTACTAGAGTTTGAATCCTTCTCAGGAGAGATAATTGGGTCAGGAGAAGGCAAATCAACTGCCATTGAGACAAGCTCTCGAGGATCATATGGCGACATAACAGCGGGAGATGGGGGATCAACCTGAAGGGGTGGGTGATCAGAGGAAGAGGTGGGTGGGAAAGAGAGGGAAAGGTCAAGAGTAGGAGGTATCTGCAAGGAGGAAGCACCTGAGTCGCCCAAGCTAGCCTTGCGGAAATTGGATTTCGATTTTTCGCTGACTGCTATCCAATCTTGAGGATTTTTAGAAAAAAATTTTATGAGGTGACCTTGTTCTTTACATGACTAGCAGGAGTGAGAAGGTTGGCCATGTCTGGAGCCATTTGGAGAAGGTTTTGCTGGAGGAGGAAGCATAGGACAGCTTTTTGAAATGTGACCAATCTCCTTACAGTTAGCGCAAAGCGGCGGCACCCAAGGATATTCCACTGAGACATTAACGAAGGACCCATCCTGACATCCCACCTCAACTATCTTTGGAAGAGGAATAGTTGCATCCACTTCTACTTTAACATGAGCCACACTGATACTTGAAATTTTTAAGGTCCAATCATCAGTTTCCTTCGGATCTTATATTTATCCAGCAATATGACTCAGACCTTCTTGGTGAATAAGATCAAGTGGGACATCAATGAGATGAGCCCATAATTGAACGTGCTTAAGAGAGGGAGAAGAGTTATCAGCATGAGCAGCCCACTGAGATACATGAAACATTGTTGTATCTACATACCAATATCCCTTCTAAAGAACTTTTTGTTTGATGAAGTCATTGGGAATACAGACCAGGACAGAGTTGGTAGCAGAGGACATATGAATCTCCAGATGCTTGCCTTTTCCGCACATATAGTTAAGAACATTTTAAATTAGAGAATAGGCAGGCACTCTGCCGAAGAACCTGCAAACCACAAAGTCTCGATGAAGCGCTGCACCCTTATGATACACCTCATCAGGAATAATGACTCGAGGGTTTCAAGAAGGACCATAAGATACGGGCGACAGTCTTTTGAGCGATCTATCAATATTTTTCTTCACCTTTGAGGCCCAAGTAGGATTTAGACGAGCAGCTGCAGGGGAAGGAGCCTGAGGAGGCAAGGGAACATGAAAAGTAGTTGATGGGGGTGAAGAAGATTGGGATGGGTTATAGGCAGGGTTTAGAGACGGATGGGGGAGAGGCGCAGCTCCTAGTAACCCTTCAAGATGAGAAGACGGGTTCTTTGCATTACAGGGAAATATTGATTCCATCACTGTAGCAGGGGTACTGTTTGCAGATTTAGGAATTAGATTAGAGAAATTTGGGATGGGATTGAAGTAGGAAGAAAGGAGGGAGGTAGTAGAGATAAGATTAGGGGTCACAAGCGCAGGACAGGGATTCAGCTCAGAGGGACCAGCTGGAACAACAGTAGGGGCGGGGATAACAAAGGTTTGAGGATTAAGAGAAGAAGAAGATAGAGAAGGTTTGAGGGGGGATTTACGGGAAGAGGGAAGAGGAGGGAATTGGGTGGGGTCAGGTGGGTCAGGTTGGGGAGGAAGACGGTGGAAATTTCCGGACGGCGCAGCAGGGTTCAGGGGGGAAGCGAGGGCGACGGTCAACCAGGAGTTAGCCATTTTATATTGGAAGACTGTCAACTAGGGGTTAGTCATTTTATATTGAAAAAGCATTGTTTTACTTCAGTTTAATGTTAAAACGAGTTTATATTACTTGGATCTTGAAGGACTTGCTTAAGTTGAATAAGAAATTGATGAAAATAGTAACATCTTTAAGAAAAAATGGAGTTTGTTCATTAAAACCCAGAAAAAGTAGGTGGGGGAACGAAAAAAAAGACACATAAAGAGGTATCTCCTTGTTGTATGACAAGAAAAGCACATTGTTTAAGCCACAAGATATATAATAATTTTTAGAGCCATATTTGTATTATAGATTCAGCATTATTCAGTAATTTTGAGCACTTTTGTGTTGTTTGTATTACTATTTTCCATTAGTATCTTATCTTATAATACTAAAAGGGTTTAATGCTCTAATTCTAGATATGTCACATAAGATCCAAAAATGCTTCAATTAAAAGTTTTTAAAGTGTCATGTCATTTTAAATATCAATTTGATTATTTTTATCTTTATTCTATTATTCATTTGTTTTATTATAATATTTGAAAAATTAGAATAAAATTTTCTGGAAGTAATAATGTTTTTATTTGAAATACAATTAATTTATATTTTAATATATATTATTTTAGATGTAATGATTAAAATTTCTAACTTTTTATTAATATTTTAGTAATCATGTCTAACTCTTTATTAAAATGTCTATTTTTCTATATTTAATCATTTTTTATTTTTTAAAAATTATTTTTATGTATCATATATTTTTTTACATCATTTGATTTAATTTATAAATATTATTTAAAGAATAGGTAAATAATTTAATGACTTTGAATTTTAATAATATAAATTTTGATGACTAAGAGAAATGATTCAATATTAAAAAAAAAACAATTAATTGTTTTTAAAAAAAAATAAAAGTTGTTAACCAATAATTTAGTTTCAGTGTTAATTTTTTGGTCTTTGCTATTTTTTAAATAAGTATTTATTATAAGAGATTAAAATTAACGCCTATATGTTTAGATACTAATGTAACACAGAAAATTATAATTTGTTTATTTATCTTTTATTTTTTTTCTTTCTAATTTTCTTTTTAATTATGTGAAAATAAAATAAAATTTAATAATATTTCTTTTATATCATTTTGATACCGGTTCGCACGTAACATCTGAAAATAAACTATTGGTTATGGACATTATGGATTGGTATCAAATTTAAGGGAAAAAAAGATAGAATGAACTGCTACAATCATTATTATGCGCTGGTATTTTATTTCTGGTTGACCAAAATGCATCATTTTTATTCTTATGTATAGGAAGTGGAGATATAGATACATCTGCATTGGTGAAAGTCAATAAACATGATCATAGTCGTAGAATTTCGGATCTGTGATTTATTTAGAAAGAGTTATAGTTTTATGCATGATACTTTTATGACTCACACTAGTTCTTCATAAAACAAAACAAAAGCTTCTTCTAGCAGAAGTGAGTCAAATCAAAAGAGATAGAAAGTCAAGAAATTTTGTAAAGTTTATCCATCTTTAGATTTATGTCAAGGAAAACAATAACACCATCTATTCTCTCCACAATTTCAAATTTTCTCTCTTCTTCTATGATCTCTTTCGCACTCATCTTCAACTCCTCTCTTCCAAGACCATAACCCTTTTACTTATCCTCCTCCTACCTTTGTATTTATGACTCTACTCTAATAGCCATTATGGCAGTGATAATTAACAGTTGGTCAATAACATAAAATAATACATAGTAGAGACCAAGAAGGTTAAGACCTACTCCCTTTGATCATAAAAATTTCCTTACTTCACTTTGAATGTTTAATCTCGATTATTCTTTATATAAATATTATAAAATGATATTTTGTTTAAATATGTGGATATATAAATTACTATTATATATTTAATAGAGTTTTATGATTAATTTAAATTTTGATCAAGAATGTTAGATGATAGAAATTTATTTGATATATATTAGGAATAATGTTAACTAGTTTTGTTGACTAAATATTAAAAACAAATGGATCATTTCTTATGAGAAAGAATTTATTTAGTGCTCAAATTAGGTTTGGGTCCAGTTTTATATGCATAGATATGAAGATAAGTTTTCTTGAATATTTTTAATAATCTATAAATATAGTATTTATCATAATTGTGTGGTAATAATGAAACTATCATAATTGTGTGGTAATATGAAACTATTTATTTTATTTTATTTATTTATTTTAAAGTAATAGATTTTTATGATATATATATATATATATATATGATTATTTGTGGTAGAATTATTTAGAAAATTATTTGACATCAAAAAACTTTTTTGGAGTTAAATTAGGCATGTTCAGTCCGGATTAGGATACGATTTCAGTTCATTTTTTTTTTTAGTTTTTCGGTTTATGAAAATTAACTGTCATTTTAAACCTATAAACTCTATCTAATTTGGTTTGTTTCAGCTTATATACCAATGGTTTTTGGTTTATTCAGTTTTATTTAATTTGGTGAAAATGAGAAAAATAAAATAACTATTTTAACTTAAAATAAAAATAATAATAAAATCAAATGTTTTGATTATGAATATCATATTAATAAATTAAATTATATATATATATTATAATATGGTTATAAATATATTATAATATTATTATAAATTTACATATAAGTATACTAATATTTTTAATTAATCAGTTTCTTCGGTTTATTCGGTTTGATTAGTTTATATACCAAACTATATTCATATACTACGGTTTCTTTAAAAAAATTCACTCAGTTTTGTTTTGTACTATCAAATCTAAACCAGTTTCTCTATTTCGGTTCAGCTCAGTTTGGTTTTAATTGGTTCGGTTTTACCGGATTTAATACCACTAAGTTAAATTCATAAGTTGTAAATAATTAGATCATTGTTTGTAATAGATTATGATTTTATGTAACAAACAATAAAACAAATGTTATAATACTTTGGTAATGTTTATTTTTGCCTCTTAAAATTTGTCACGAGACCTTTAACTCAAAATAAAATATCAATAACTGTATTGGTTTGTTCATCCAACTTGAATTCAAAAAGAGTAGTCATTATCAATTTGTTTTTTATTAAATCAAAACAAATAAAAGTTAACGCATTTTTTTTTTTGGTAATTAACCATTAACACATATAAATGATTAATTTTTCTTTCTAACAATTTAAAAACCAAGAGATTCTATATATAACATACTGTTAAAAAATTCAATATAAAAAAAAAAACTATCTCTCTTTATATATCAATGCGGTCCTCAAACATTTATCTCATAACCAATGCATCTCCCTTCAAAACAACTCATATTATAATCCACAACCGTCATCTCTCAGTTGAGTTCTTCAGTCCTTTAATTTCTCTGTTAAACTCTTCATCCAACAAACTCTATGTTCCAACAAAATCATACTTGACATCATTCTCTTTTTATAAACAAATCTAATTGTTTAATGCTTTTCCAAGAACTTGGATGACGAATTTAGTTTATATAAAATGTCACATAATTTTTATTGTGCTTTAGGCCACATCAAATTTTGTGACGGCATTGCACCTAAATATAAATAGTACCCTTAACTATAACACGATAAATGAATAAATCAAAATAACGTTATGGGTTTTCTGACCCAGGTTGGAAAACCTTTAAAACATCAATTAACCAATTAAGCCAATGCATTTGATTGTTATTCCTATTAAAATATATATAAACAAATATATACACATAAAACCTTTAAATTAATTCTAGATTAATCTTTAATTAATCTCCAATTTTTCTACAAATCGTTAGACCCAGACTGATCATCCGATTCCACTAGTAAAAAAACACGCTACAGCCACGTTTAATTTAGTGGGTATGGCCAATTTTTTGTGGCTATACGGAGCAGAAGCCACGAAATGTCACGAAAAAAATTCGTACGTATACGCGCGTAGCAAAATTAGACCGTGTCAAAATTCGTAGCAGTTGCCACGTTTTGCAACGAAATTTGCGTGGCAAGGCTTGCTTCGATTTGCTATGAATGTTTCGTAGCAATCTTGCTACGGATTGATACGAAAGAAAACGTAGCATGTTGCTACGATTTTGCTACTTCGCATATCGTGACAATTTGATACGAAATTGTCACGTTTTTGTTCGTGGTATCTTGCTACGTTAAGTGACGAATTATTTCGTGTGTATTGGTATTTATTTGCTACGATTTGTTTCGTGGTTATTATTATACAATTTTTAAAAAAATAAAAATTATATATAAAATGCGTTAAAAATCAAAAGCATCACATAAACAAAAATATATTACATAAAAGTTGCAATTTTAAACTTTTAGAAGATTACATTGTTCAAAACATGGAAATCAAGTTCAAAAGATTACATTGTTTAAGCTTAACCAAACCAAATTACAAACCAAGTTCAGTTTGGCACCACCTATCTAAGTCAGACTGGTTATTGGTCATTAGATGTTGTGGTTGACCTGTGGACTGACCTTGAGCTTGTGGCTGATGCTGAGTTTGAACTGGAGCTTCAGGCTGACCTTGAGCTTGTGACTGAGCTTGAGTCTGAAATGGTTGGTGAGTTGAGGCAGTAGAATTGGAAGCTTAAGATTGGAGAGTTTGCAGAATAATGTTGAGTGTTGCCCTGTTTGCTGACATCTCCTCTTTGAATTCACTCTTGAAAACAGTGAAATCTTCCTTGACTTCTGAAATGGTTGTCTCGAAGCCAGACATGTGCATCTCCAGGTCCAGGTTCCGCTTCAGTGAGACAGGAATTGGGACAGAAGGACTGGTGTTCTTGTACTGAACACTGCCAAGTCCATAGATTTTACCCTTCTTTGTCTGTCCTCTCTGCAAAAAGAAAGGAAAACGAAGCATAAGCAAGGCAATCATTTACTCAATCCTCTCACGTTCCATAACAAAGTAACGCAGTCACAAATCCAATAACTAAGTGAGACAATCAGAAGCAATTCCAATAACTAAAGCTGTCACAACTCGAAAACTAACAAAGACAATCACAAGCAGTTCCAATAACTAAGGCAGTCACAACTACAACTACAATAACTAACTAAGTATTAAACCAGTAAGAAGAAATAAATACAGTGAAGATGAGAGATGAGATGACCTTGATGTATTCTTGGTTGAGAAGAATGCGCTTTGAATTTGTAGCAGCAGTGGACTCAGTTTGGCTGTCGCCTAGTGGAGATCCTTCTTGTAACATCTCTTCGACAGCTTGCTCGACCTCCAGCACCAGTTCCTCTGTACGTTCGTCTAGGAAGGAACCATCCTTACCCGTGTGAGTCTTCCTCGCTAGAGCTGTATATGGAGGTGGTTCATCCAAGCCTTCATCAACCATCTATAAGGAAGGAAACAGATGGAAGTTAGAGTAGTAGTTAAAGGGAAAAACAATAAGAAAAAAACTTAAGGAAAATTTACCATTTTATACTCGATGTTTACAAAACAGCGTGGGCCTGCCCCGTGCTTGTGCATCTTCTTCCCAGTAGGAGCAGATTTACGTGATGCTGCAGCTGACTCACTCTTGCTTTTTGCTTCCTCAGTGCTATAGTTTTGAATAATGGTTGCCCAGTCAGTGTCACTGATGTATGGAGGAGCCCTGTTATCTCTCCTGTTCTGGCTGATGCGGCCACAGACAGTCACCTGAGTTTGTTTCTTCCATTTTAAGTAGATTTCATCATGGAATTGGTCATCCCAGTAGTAGTGTTGCTATAAAAAAAGATAAGTCATTAGAATTCAATATTAGTAAGCAAAATAATAGTTCAGAAAGGGAAAAGGAGATGGAAACAAGCACTTACTATAAAGGCATTCCACCACTGATCCTTCTTGTCATCTGGAACGGATTTCCAGGATGCCCATGGTCCCCAGTAGTTTCCCTGCCATGTTGCTCGGATAAAAGCATGGACTTCAGGATCAATACCGAACCTGAGAGAAGACAAATAGCAAACATCAAACAAATATCATATATTAAACTCTACACTTAATCATACATTAACAGTGAAGTACTTAAAATTTACCACAATGCTCCATTGAGCTTTTGGGGATGAAGGTGTTGCTGGTTACGTCTGGATGGCGCACGTAGCAGAGCATCTTCTCTTCTCCTGACATAAGTGGCAGGAGCGGCAGACACTGCAGTTGAAGAGCCGGCAGGTGCGTGAGGTACAGCTCCAGGAGGTACAACTCCGGGAGGGACAGGCGGAGCAGAAGTTGGGGGACATCGCAGCAGGCCCCGAGGCGGTCATTTGAGGTCTCGCTTGTCGCATATCTGTATACAAAAAAATAAAATTAGTATTACGATATGAAATCAAAACGAACACTTGAAATGGAAACAGAAGAAACCCAGACTTGAAATAGAAACAAAACAAAACAAAACCTTTGAAATCAAACCCAAAACAGAACAAACTCAACACTTTCAAATTGAAACCGAACAAAGCCAGAACTGAAATTGAAAACCAAAAAAACTTGATAATCGAACCCAAAACAAAACAAAACGACCACTTGAGATCGAAGCCCCACAAACCCTAGAAATCAAAACCGTACAAAGCCCTGAAATCGAAACCCTAGAAACAGTTAACTCCAAACCGAAAATCGAAACCTTAGAAACCAAAATCGAAACCTTAGAAATCCTAGAAATCGTTACCCTTCAAACCCAAACCAAAAGCGAAACTTGCAAATCAAAACCAAAATCGAAACCCTAGAGACGATAGGCTCACTTACCTGGGAGCTGTAATCCGGAAGACCGCGGGCGACGACTGGCTTGGTTTGACGCTCCGGTGAGAGGAATCATCGTTCTTGAACCGTCTGAGAGAGAGAGAGAGAGAGAGAGAGAGAGAGAGAGAGAGAGAGAGAGAGAGAGAGAGAGAGAGAGGGAGAGAGAGAGGG